>CM041013.1:143604-176104 GCA_022984855.1 Dimocarpus longan | reverse complement strand
CCTAGGTTTGTTGATGGATCTGGTCTTGTCGAACAGGTCCGGATTCGAGGTTAGAACACAAAAGCCCACCAGCCGAGCTGAACTGGTTAGTGATGGAAGCAATTCCCACGAACTGAGAACAAAAGGATGTACTTGCCCCCTTCCCCAGCCATTACCGCTCATCCACCGCTTTTTATTAAGAAATCCTGTCTTTGTCTTTCCAGGCTGTCTTTTGCGTGCTATTCCTTACGCCCTGAGAAAGAACCTCCACTTGGATTCATTTCAAGTCTCGAGTTCTTGTTTAGAATTCTCGTAGATGAAGTTCGAACGAGAGCTTTGATGCAATTCAAATTGACAAGCAGTAGTGACAGCATAATAAATGTCCGGAGGACAGAACAAAATCTTTAATTCCCTGCCAATAGACCAATCAATGGTGCTGTATCGGAAACAAGATTCAGTCGCTACAAGCGAAGGATAATAAGAAACCGGCCGTAAAACGGGTAGATTAACTAAAAGAAAATACACTTGGCCCACTAAGCACTAGGAGAGTCGCTTAGATAATATGCCTCGACCGGAAGACTAAGGGATTCTTCAGGTCTAGACGTAGCCTTCTTTAAATGTCATGCCTGTTAAGGTAAGCTCTCAGTGGATGCCATTACTTGACTCAATCTATCCGGGTGATCGAAGGCGTATCGCGATCGACGCTTATTATACGTTGCTTCGACTGCTGTGTACACATCCCCAGCCAATAAGAGGAGTGGGTACCATACTCGCTAAGAGGAGATAACAGTGGCTCCGCGCCCCCTAACTACTGAAGACCTTAAAGAGGTGGTTGACGTTCGTAAGGCATAGATCGCTGATTCTCTTAATTTAATTCTTTGAAACTACGCGCTAGACTAGACTAAGAATCCCTCAATTTTAATAGTAATTATATCTTTTATTGGCACTTCTATAGAATAGAAAGAAGGAGTTGTCACCCCTCGTCAAAGTACGCCCAAAGACTTCTCTTCAATTCCTTTAAGCAGAGACCCTTTTTCTGTGAGGGGTCGTAGGCCAGTCTTTCAGTAATTTCCGAGGAGTGTAAGCAATTCTAAAAGTTCTTTATAGGTTCACGAACACGACCCGGCAATCGTAGACCCTTCCTCTAGTTAGTGACTTGGCTCCCTTCCTTCTAGTCACTGCTAGTAGGATAACATCTATTAGTCCCTTCTCCTTTTGCTTTCTTTCTGTCCTCTGGTTTAAGGTTCATAAGGGGAGTGCTCGCTACTATAAGACAGCTCTGCATTCCTTCGAGGCAATCGTAGCCAAGCTCTGAGACTATTCAAGCTAGCGTGGTAACGATACTGAGGAGGATACCTAGCTAGTCTTGAACCAGAGCAGGAGGAAGGGGAGATTGAACCCTGCTTTAGTAAAGGAAAGAGGAAGGGTGTTCTCCTTAACTTAATACAGCTTTCATAGCCCTCGGCTAGCATAAGTGGCAAAGCAAGGTTATCAGCTAAGGTGAAAATGATACGACTAATAACCATTAATCGCCTTCGGATGTTTACGCTTACTGGTCGTTCCTAAAGAGCTAAGACTTAACTATTAATACAGCTCTTTAACCTCCTAGCTTGGAGAGAGAAATGATTTTATCGCGCTCCACATCTCGTGGTATTTTTGTTCCCAGCCTGGACTTTAGTTCATCGAGGAAAGGATAATTTACTACGAGAGTGCAGAGATTTGCTCCTCAATAAGTATCGGGGTACAGAAAGAGTACATTGACACATATTGCTTCGTCGCTTGAGCTTGACGAATTTCTACGACGTTAGTGAGAGCAGAGTCCAAACCAAAAAGAATTAAGCCATTATAATTAAATTAGAGTATGATAATGAATTCATTGGTGGCAAAGCTTTAAGCCTGCAGACGGATATCCGTCGGGACCCGAGGATACCAGCGATGATGAGGTTCCCATGATGATGACATGCAACGTCATATCCGTCCGATATGACTGAACATCTAAAGAGCTCATCGTTGAGCTAGACCGGAAAGATGAAGGCCGAGCTAAGGTCGCAATAGCCCGAGACGGGGGGCTAAGAATGAGGTAAAGGTCTCTGTCGATTTATATATATAGACGGCCGTGGACCCATAAATAGGCCGGCATTCAAAGCAGGAGAAAGGCGGGTTCGATTACAAGTTTTAGTTAGATGGGCCGGATGCGCAGCATGCTCAGGCCCTTGCTAATTACCAGCTACCATACGCAGAATGGGTTGATAGTGAATGGTATCCGGACAGCTCATCCCCAACTTCTGCATGTACGCCGGAAAGGGGTGCCCCCTTAGCATCTGATATATTTTACGGCCCGTTGTGGAAACTTGGCGACCAATCAAGCCTTGCTTCTAAAGCAGTCTCCTCTGTCTCTGAAAGGAAATGCGCTTGAATGGTATATGGCAATTCTTCCCCGCTCCGTGGCCGATTGGGACACGATGGCTACGAAATTCTTCTGGGCGTACTACCGCACTACCGGGATCCGACGCCGCTTCTTGTCTTGGGAAAGATGCCTCGAAATTGAAAGGCCAAGCGCGAAGAAACTCGTTCCATGGTAGGACCGGTGGATGAAGCCATCGTATACTCCTAGACTAAAATCCTAACGGAGACCAGCGCCCTATAAGCCCGCCATATGCTTGCTGGGGAGGTATACGAAAACCCCTTTCCGATAAGGGTACTTGTTACCCAGCTTAAAAAAAGTTATAGGCTTAGTGTCAATACCTGTCCATTTCCTGTTGTGGGCTGGGTTGTCAGGAAGTGATGGTGGTAGAAGGAATCGGAACTTCTTTTGTCTGCCCTAGGGGAACATCTGTTGACTTATCGACCAGAAAGCCTTTGCTATTAGTTAGTCCTCAGCTCTCTTTCATAAGACTCGTGTAGTCCACCCCAAAAAGAGCTCCATAGCAGGAAGTGACTTATTTTGAAGCGATAAGCAGATTGATTGATTGCTCGAAAGAGCCGTACCTAGCTAAGGGAAGAAGCTATCCATATTCGCCGGACAGAGAAGACAGGGCTATTGCAGTGGTAGCTATGGAGATTCCTCCTACCACCGAAACCCAGACGCCAAGAGGATGTATCCTATCCTCTATCCTAAGCGCGATGGACGAGTACCCGCTCAAGCTCGAGTGAAAGTTCAACAAATCCGAGATAGGACTATTAGTAGGGCGAAGGAGGTCCTCGGTCAGTATTCATCCCGTGGTATACGCTTGTGCACCTGCGCCGGTCTTGCTTCGTCAGCTCGTTCTTCTTGTTTTCGTTTGGGCTGCCTTTCTTGTTTGGACTCTACCTCACCAAGTTTGATTTGATGTGTGGTGCACGGATCGGCCTTGTTGCTTCTTGGTCAGCGAAGGGGGAATGCGGAATCTATAGACGCGCTGGCTTCGGTTGCTCAATGAACCAGCTTGGAAGCAGCATTTGGTCCTTAAGCGAAAGAATCTTTTTTTGCTCCGAAATGCCTATCCACTGATTATTCCTCGCGAATGGAACGATCGATCGAGCGATGTAATGACTGACCGACTTCTCTAGGGGCGAGGTCACTGCCCCTTATGTCGGGAAGTGAATCTGAGTAGGCGGCTAAATCAGCACATATTTCCCAAACTACCGTAGATGAGGCAAGTCTAACTTCCCTTAAATGAATCCAGTTCAAGCTGTGATAAGAGGACGTTTCCGTACCCCCTTACCTTACTCAAGAAAGAAAGTCATGCTGATCAGTAGTAGTGTCTAAGAGGAAGGGTTGGCCCTTTGAGCTACCTATTTAAAGTGATAAAATTATAAACTTAGCTTCTCACGTTGCCATAGATTCTCCATTTCATAGGAAGAAAGAAATCGGCTTTGCCCAAGTTGTAATGACTGAGCTTGCTCCCTGTCGATGAAGAATGTTTCGAAAGCAAAAGCCTTGCTGGGTTAGCTTCGCTTTCCTTGACTTTAGAGAGGAATGGTTTCCGATGAACTACTCCCTTTACCTGTTGATGAATCATGCTTCGAACACCTAGACCAGCTGCCGCTTAGTCACGTCTGCGCTTAGATAGCGATGTGAACCCGCCTTCCTTAATCAATAGATAGGTTTGTACTACTACCAGTCAAAACAGAAACTTCTGAAAAGCATATAGCGTATAAAGAGACCTCTTACTATAATTGAGAATACGGTGGGCCTCTGCCAAAGAATTTCATAGAATGACGAGGTGAAGAAAGGTGATCTTAACAATTGGAAGTGAGCCTAAACTGATCTGAGGTTGTATACCTGAACTCCTAGTTTCGTTTTCATCGAGATTGGGTTGGTGTTCAGTGTACTTAGTACAAGATCGAAAAGAATGCATTGGATGGATGCCCGGGCATTGAGAAGGAAGACTTGTTATATGCTTACCACACGCAAATCAAACGAAGTTCTCTTGGGTTGGTCAACCATTTTTAGAGTTTGCTTCTATACGGAAACGAAGACTTTCGAGAACAAATATTGGACCGGGAAGAGGGGCAAAAAAGAAAGTCTAAGCGCATATGGCACGAAAAGGAAATCCGATTTCGGTAAGACTAGATCTGAATCGTAGTTCAGATTCAAGTCGGTTCAGTAAGAGATGGAAAGGCCTTTCTCTGTTGAGAAAGCCTTTTTTATTGTTCCTTGTTTTACGTTTCGTTCTACCGTGCGCCGGTTGTTTCTATTTTATTTTTTTTCTAGGTTCAGAAGGAACCGTTATTACGGGGAAAACCCTCCTCCTTCTTTTCATACTTTTATGTCAAGTGCTTTTTCTATATCGTCTTTATGGTTGTCGTTTACCAAATCAGTTTGGAGTTTTGCTCATATATATATTCATTCTAGTTTTCATATCTATCTTTTTCTTTTTGTTACGCTCCTACGTAGTCTCAAACTTGACTCTTTATTTTTCTTCGTTTTTGTTGTTGTGTATGGCGAGCGGGCAACAAGCTCTTCCGGCCCCTTCCGGCCCATCAAGCTCGTCCTCATGGACGGAAGATTCATTCGAAATGCGCGTCTTGTTGGAACCTTTTTCGGAAATGGAAATGGAAAGCCAAGGCCCATCGTCGGTGAATCAACCCTCTGTGACTCCTCCAGTCGCTTCCCGGGGGGAGGAAGCTGGTCCTTCTAATCGGGCCCCCCCAAAAGTCTCCTATCCATATCACGAAGATGAAATGATAGGGGGGGATTCCGTTAGTTTGATCCAACGTCGCCTTTTGGCGAAAAACCCTGACCCCTCTTTCCAGGACTGCCAGCTGGCCCGTTTTGAAGCCGAGGACCTCTTCGAGGTCAAGGTAGACATTATTTTTAAAATGTCTGTCCTGAACCCAGAAGGGGATTGGTTTGGACAGGGAGCCCGGGCCCTCGAGAATTCTCGAACCCGCACGGGAGAGGAGTCCTTGGAAAAACTGCATACTCTTCTTTCGGATCTCAAAGCGGGGGGAGTCAATTCCGAGGCCTTCTCTCAATTGAAAGGGAGAGTTCCCCTGAAAAGGGCTGGGGACGAGCACTCTACCGCATAGGGTAGGGTACAGTGTCCAAGAAATAGGTTCGAGGACCCGTTGGTCAAAGGAAAGGGGAGGTCCTGATTCCGGGACGGAGCCGTATGACGCGAAAGTCTCACGTACGGTTCCTTTGAGAAGGGTGTGATACCACCACCTATCAGGCCCGACGAGCGGTCCACGGAGCTGCATCCCTACTCACCTGGTCCATGCACATCGCTCTCTCCAGGAGGTTGGCCTCCTATCCTAGATCTTCCCATTTTCAAAAAGATCCCGGGCTCGATCTGGTTTAGTATCAAGGTGATTCTCTTTCTGTTCCTATATATATGGGTCCGTGCAGCATTTCCACGATATCGTTATGATCAATTAATGGGACTTGGCCGGAAAGTGTTCTTGCCTCTATCATTAGCTCGGGTAGTCCCCGTTTCTGGTGTTTTAGTCACCTTTCAATGGCTCCCTTAATTATGTGCGAGGAATTGCCCTCTTTTAACATGGGAAGCGGGCTAGTCCCCGAAAATGCCCGTTAATAAAACGTTGGGGTTCATTCTTTTTTGGAGGCGAGTAGCGAGTTAGCGAAAGAAGGGAAGCTCTGTACAAGGAGAGGAACGACTTAAAAGGAAAGGGCTTTTTTCCAAGTCAGCCATGTACTACTATCGGTCATACAATGATGGCATTGTGAATCTCATTCCTATTCCAGTTTTTTGGACCGAGTTAGATCTAACCTTTCTAGGGAGTGAGAGGGCTAAGGGGAAAGGGTGGGTGGCACCTTACGCGCTTTTTTAGGAGGAGTTCAGTGTAGTCGGATGGAAGGGAAGCGCATATCGGAAACGAATCGGGCATCTATGGAACCCACGTGCGAACCTTCGGAACTCGAAGTGAAAGGATAACATCAGGAACTTTTACTTTTCTCATTCCAGCTGACTCAGCCCTGCCAACTATTGAAAGAATGGATAAGCTATGAGATCAGGGCTTACGACAATTACATACGAAAGGAAGGTGAAGGGACTCCAATGTTGAAATGGCTAAACCAAGCTTTACCAAAGATGATTGTGCATAAAATCTGGCACTAACCATGCGACTTTTGAAGGGGCCCCGGGGCAAGCTCTTGTTCGGATACTACCATCGATACAACAGAACTTGCCCCACCCAAGCTCTACGGGATACCCCTTATTATACCCTTTCAGTGGAAGCACGCCACGTGCTGAGTTGAATCTACACTATAACCTGAGCCCACAATCCCATACAAGACAACTGTCATCCGACGGACACAATTGTGTAAAATTCTTCTACGACGGTGCTAGTCGTGGAATGGAAATCCAGGTCCCGCTGGGGCTGGCTATGTGCTCAAGACAACTACAGGTCAGACCCTTGCGGAAGGTTCGGAACATTTAGGGTCAAAATACAGCAGAACTGAAAGCTCTGTCGTTGGGCATCCAAAAAGCCAAGGAGATTGGTATATGCCGGAAGTCATCGGGGACTCCAAACTCGTTACTAACTGGATGCTCGTGGCAAACCAAAGAATTTGATTCAAGTCAGAATAATGGAGTCTATAGGGTCGCTGACGCACGACTCTATGGTGATCTACCCCGCGTACCTAGACGGTTCAATGTCTGGGCTCTGGGCGGACCGCCTGGCAAAAGAGGCAGCAGGCCAGGTAACACACGGATCGAGACTACCGCCTGACTCGAATTGGGAATGAAATGACTGAGGCAATGATGACATTGACAGCACCCCCTCCATGCTGTCACGCCCAAATTCCACTTGGAACCCCGGCAAGCAAGGATACATCCTT
Organism: Dimocarpus longan; assembly: GCA_022984855.1. Lineage (NCBI taxonomy): Eukaryota > Viridiplantae > Streptophyta > Magnoliopsida > Sapindales > Sapindaceae > Dimocarpus > Dimocarpus longan. The sequence goes on along the minus strand of CM041013.1, from coordinate 168,840 downwards.
GCCGGTGACGAAGGTTTCACACAGAAATTACAGCTATGATGGAAGGCTAACCGGAGCTGAATTATGGAAAAGTCATCTCCCTCGCCTCGTATTGAGACGGGGAATAATCAATCGCTAAAATCGGGTCGGGATTCCGAGAAGAGTCCGCAATGACTGTGTGTTAATAGCCGGATGACAAAGTCTTTCTATTAAAAGCTCGGAACTCAGCATAAGACCTCTTTAGTTTCGTCCTCCTCAGGCGGTCCTTCTGGCGATCATCAGCGATCCGGCTCAAATATGGGCTAGGCGCGGGTCCCGCCAGAACCATGGACTGGTAATGCCTCCCTCTAAAAGCAGAAACCGAGATTACCATAGATAGGCCGATCCAAGGGAGCATCTTTCAGCTTATTCCCAAATCAAAGCTACTTGACTTTACTTTAGTTGTCGTACTAAAGTAAAGTCAAGGTGCGTAGCTGTAAAGCATGGAAAGGTATCCAGAAAGCACAGTAACAGCTATGATATAGGCGCCCTCTCACCTAATACCCGCTACTAAGGATTGAAAGTAGCACAATCGGCTATAGAACTCCAGATCTACGAATAGCCGTGGGCAAGCACCTTTAACTAGCAAGTAGCTAGCTTCCGCCTTACTTAACAGCAAGGCGCGAAAGCCTATAGCTTCTACTTTTATTTAGCAGCCCAAATAAAGTACCCCTTTAACACACAAGTACGCTCACGCTAGTACAAAAGTAAGTAAACCACCTTCTCATGTCTCCAGACCTTCTATGAACAGGGCTTTGAACTATAGCAAATAGCCCATTGGTTGAGCTTTGCTCTATGCTGGCTTAACAGTTCCTATGCCTGTTCGAACAGGAATAACGAGCAAATAAACCGTTAGCCCGACCCCCTTGTTGCCCGCTTGCTTTCGCACCTCGCTTCCGCATCTACTTAGTTAGCATCCCAAATCAGCGTACCCCTGCTTCCTTTAAGAGGCTAGTACACAAGCTACTAAAGCTAGTAAGCTAGTATACACGCATTTGCCCGATTGCTTTAAGAGAAGCTTTACCTCCTAGTTTCCACCTGTCCTGTCCAAAACTATGGAACTCATCTGAAAAGTAGATTTTCTAGATCAGAATGTGAACTCTGAGAATAGGGGTATACAAGTTAACCACCTAGAATCGATCCATGACCGCTAAACAAAAAAGGAGTCCTTTACCAAGTAAGCTAGGCAACCGTCTTTACCTGCCTCAACCGATCTTAGCTCGGACATGCCAACAGCCAATACTTACTCCTTTCCCTGGGACAGCTAATCAAAACTAATACGTTATCTTTGAGACTACCCTTAGGACTCTATAAAGTCATTTAACAGCAGATAGACAGAAGTTATGACAACCCTCACACGAGAGCCAAAAAGAAGGCTTTCATTAAGATAATTCGCCCATACAATAGAAGAGGGAGAGCAATCAACGCTATGGCTACTTTAGGACAATTCCCGCCTTAGGACCCCTACTGTGACAACAGCTACTACGCATCCTACATCAGAAAATGCTATCGACGAAACAAACCTTTATCAAGCATATCACCATGACCTGGTACAGAACCAATCTTCACTTTTCGACATCCGTAACGGATTAAGAAAAGCGTTCTAACAGCAGTTACACAGCCCCTGAATGTCTTAGATAGCTGTAAGTGAAAGAAGGGTACTAAGTAGCTGGGAATGCGGCTAGCTAGTTTACTTACTTGTTTGTACTCCCATCTGAAATACTACTGGAAAGTCCATATTCAACTCAAAGCAAGCTACCTAGCTCGTTTACCCTAACTACTTAAACGAATCAATCTCCCACTTCTCCTACGAACTACCATGCTCTAACTCCAGTTTACAGAAAGCTAAGCTTGCTTGTTTCACAGACCTTTTCCCCTACCGGCCGTAGCTCCGTCTGCCAGCTCATCTGTTTACCCGAGCTTGCTTATACCGCTAGCAATCCTTACCTTACTTACAGTGAAAGAAGGCTACACAGTAGGCTAAGCGAAGCGGACCTCTGAGAGCTAACAATGTTACGTGAGTGGAGAGAGGGGGAGTCGCTAGTTCTTCTTTCTCTTGTTGGAATGATCAATGAAAAGAGGGTCCTTGTTCTTTCGGTGAGCCCGTATCCGTTGTAGTAGGCCCAAAGCAGTTAAGACATCGAGTAGCCCCCATAGATGGGATAGAGTTGAGGATTTAGGAAAGAATCGTGATAGCTTAGGGAAGCCCAGAGAGATCGAGGCTAGGATCAAGAATCAAATCAGATAGATCCGAGCGCGAATGCAACATTAGGAAAGAGGACCGTAAGGAACCCCAACAGAAACAGGAATTCCAATAAAGACAATCTTTTCAAAGTTCTTTGATGTTCAGAAGAAGAATCCATGCAGGGCTCTAGAAAGAGTAAAGACAAGCTTACCTATATATAAGGAAGGCAGGGTGGGCAGTTAATGGGATAGGCAGTGAACCTAGGCAAGGGAATGAAAAGACCTATTCATCACAGGCCGAAAGCGAAGTCGAAGAGTGATTGGTACAGTTCACTAAATTGATTTGATAAGGACAGGACTCGAGCTAAGAAAGGCATTTGTGAACGGGGGAATCAAATGCCCTTGAAGCAGGGTGATACGACGTATCTCAGTGAAAGGTATAATGTAATATCTCTTGTTTGGGTTGAGCTAGGATCCACCCCATCCATTTCTTTCCTGGAAGCTCCAGTAGCCCGCCCGCGGGAGAATCACTTTGTCTTTTCTCCTTTGTCTTTGCGCGGTGAAACTCTTCTTTACATCTTCTTCCTTGTCCTCCGTCTTCCACTTATCAACTCCCATCCTCGAGGGAAATGAAAGATCGTCTAGGCCAAGCGGGAATCCCTACCCTAATATGAATTGGAGTTTGCTGAAGCTTCGTCCAGTCCCGAGCGGGGAAGATCGCTTTTCTAGGGAGTGATTCGATTCTCTACCTCTTTTCATGCGCGAGCACTAGTCTCTTTCTTATTATCAATGCTTGAACTATCACTCTTTAGTCAGCTAATACCTCAATTTGTCTGGCAGGGCTTCTAAGCAAGCCTGGGAATACGGGTTCAGTAGGGAGTTCAGTCAAAACAAAACAAAAAAGGATTCTAATCACCGTATTTTAGAAATGAGAATATCAAGGATAGTAGCGAACTCTAGCTCTGGGCAGTCGCTCAAGGGGTCAGTCCCTCAAAGAAAGGATCGGAAACAGACCTACGATTGGCTTTCGAAAGCTCTTCTTTCTTTCCCCGGCATAGATATAGATCGGATGGGGAAGTAGGCATTTCTAGGATTCTCTTTGGTTGCACGCCTTAGCTTAGTTCTTCCTGCCATGCCAATTCGCTTGAAAACCCAAGAAAGAGTATCGTATCGACCGACCAATAAATTACTTATTTTAACAAAAAGAAACCCACACACACAAGGCAACACAAGGTGGCAATAGCCAATTTGGAAGGCAAACAAGATGATGGAATGCCTAAAAGGAAGCTTTTCTTGATGGTAATCGGTTGGCAACTTACAGGGTTCTTGGATGCTCCCTTGGACACTTGCCTTCACGACTCTTCTCTTGCAGACCCTCAAGGTAGATGCTAAGCATTTATGGGCTTCCCAAAAGGAAACATCAAAAGTGGAGCCCAATCATACTGGGCCTTGGGGACCTAAAGCCCAATTATACAAGTTCATATTTACAAAACTGCCACTATGCTACATACATGGGTAACGACTCCTACGACCTAGACGCTACATGGACACGACTCGGGAGCATCACGGTACATTACATGGACACTAAGACACGACTGTGACACTCTCCCCCACTTATTCTGCAGACGTCCTCGTCGCCTTCTTGTTCAGAAAATCTTCGATCTTGTCCACGAAAGGCAACAAGGTTTCGGCGCGCTCCCAGCTTGCTTCGGCAATCGGCAAGTTCTTCCACTTCACCTCCTGAACTTTAGGTTTTAAAAACTATATTGAGGATCCTGAGCCTTCGTCCCCTCTATCTCTTGACATAAACTATCTTCTATTGCGTATCCTTGGTGTGCGTATCCTTGGTGCCTAACTCCACCTCTTCTGTTGCACACCCTGAGTCCTTATTCACAGCCAGCACTCTCTCTTCTAAGTCTCCTTTACCTATAGATCCTTAAAAGGGTAACCAAGTTGGTATGGAAGAACTGCTACGCCGCAGGATTTTCTCTATACAAGTTCTCGGACATGTTTTGAACACTTTGATATGCGATACGCGTAAGCAAAGGAGCATTCGCCCGAAATGTGAAGCGCCATATCGTACTAATTCTAATTTTTTAGTAGAGAGAGAGAGAAGAAGGCCTGGAGGGGAAGAAGGGTCTCTCCCTTGTTGACATAGGAAAAGCGGGTCAGTTGATTGGCAAACCGGCCCCGAAGTGCCCAACGAATTGCGGATCACAAAATGCGTAACTCACTTGCATGAAAGAAAATCCGCGTTCACCACAAACATGTCGAAATTCCACAATCGGGGGAATGAATCAGCGCTTCCCGATACGGCATGCAGCTAGCTGGCTGAACCGATATATCTTACTAAGATATTTAAACCGTCGATTCAGGTGGAGAGAGAAGTAAAGGAGTGGAATCCTTGGCTGGTATTTGATCGCTAGTTGGTTCCACTGGAGAGGATAAATAGATTGCTTTGGTTCGGCTTGGAACCTCGACGTGCTACCTACTAATGGTCTCGAATAAAGGTTCTTAGCTGCCGTTGCTTGGGCGCTAGGGATCTAACTCAATGTTTGGTCCTGATGGCAAGGATTCACTTGATTGCTTTGAGCCAGCTGCTCCCTGGGAATGGAAATGCAGATGCAGAGGCTGCCTCCCAAGCATTTGATCCCTGGGGTTGGAACAGAAGACATTAGCTCCAGCTTTGGGCTCAGTACCTCCATTAGGTCACTGACTCCCATTTCCGTTGATTGGACAACCGGCCTTAACGGCGCTCCCTTAGCTTCTCTCGTTGGGAAGGAGAAGAGAGACAAGCATTTGAGGGCAGGAGCTTTCATTCTGGGTGACCAGTAGATAGATACCGGGGTTCTCCCCTCCTTTCTTTGCTGGATTGCCAGGAGAGAGGAAATACTTGGATTGGGATCCTGGTGTTGCTATCGGGTCATATGGAGAATGATGGTGATTCCATGCTTTCGGGCTTAGATCGCTAGGCATTGGAATGGGATCGGGCGGGCCCGGTGAAGAAGCATTGGATCCCAGAGATGGAATGGGAAATGGAGATGTTGAAGAGGCGGGTTGATTAGTTCTGGTTGGAGGGCTACGAACTCCTTCTCATTGCTTTTGTTCCGCTTCCCTTTCAGCAGGGTGAGATGCATAGATACCAGTTGGTGTCCTTCCGAGTGAATGGTTCCGGGTCCGAGCCTTCTTTGGCCCCGCTCGTTGGGTTCAGATCGCCAGGCAAGGAGAGAAATACCAGTTGGGTTCGCTGACCAAGGGAGAAAGAACTTCATTGGCTCAAAACTTCCTCTCTACCAGCTGGGGCATTGGATATCGGGCAGACAGAGGAAAAGCTTAGTTGTTTGGGTCCATTGCTAGGATCGGAATTGGTTGAAAGACATGGATACGAAGTTCCATTGGGCTCAGCATCGGGAGAAAGATCAGGAAAAGAAGAATGAGATGCCTTAGTTGGGCTTCCCTCCGAACCAGGGAAGCAAGTCAAGTAGTGAAGGCTAGCTTCAAAGCTACCAGCTTCTCGTTCTTAATGAGTGCAACCAGTCTCAGGGCTAGTGAAGGTTGCAGAAGACATTCCGGCAACAAGAACAAGGTGAATTTCGCTTGCACTTCAAACATATACATCAGATTATGAGTCTGCTTCCAGCTAAACGTGAGGCAGGATAGGATTGTGTAACGACCCGCTAAACAAAAGAGGTTTTGGCTGAATTTACCGATCGATTAGAGTGAGAATAACTGTTATTCAATCAACCCGGTGCGGTGATCAAGTGTTCAATGCTTTTGATCTAATCGTTTGATTGGGTTCATCGTTTCAACTAACACAAAACTAAGAAAGGGAAGGAAAAGGCTGACTACTCTGAAGCAGCCTGCGGACCGGGCACGATACTATTTTGACATTTGGAAATTCAGAGTGGATAGCACTCTTTCAAAGCCTATGGGCAAAGCCAACCCAAGGAGTGTAGAGCCTCCCCAGCCAGCTCCAACGACGGAGATGGATTCTACAGTTAGGTGCTTGTTGATTAAGTGAGATCGACAGTCCGGGCTAGATCGCGTTACAGTAGTTGGGCAAGACCCAGTGACAGTGTCAGTTGTTTTCTCCGCTGAGCCAAATTACAGTCTAAGTGGAAGTTGGTTGTCCCGTGCAAGCCAGCTATTGTTGCAACAAGGCGATCGAATCCAGTATGCCAACCAAAGGTTTTGTTTTGCAACTCTTCCAGTTATAGGAACTAAAGGAGGTACGCTGCTGGTCCAGGAGAGCTCAGTATGGTTGTCCCCAACTCTTGTTTAAGAAGTTGGTTGGTCCAGTTGTTACGCTTTCTCGTTCATTAAGAACTGCTTTTCCTAGTTCGGAAGGTGTAGCGTATATCGTTGGTGAGGCCGAGCTACAAGTGGTGTCATATTCCTGTACTGCCCTCAAACTTAAAATAAGCCGGCATCCTTTCCCACCCGGGTTCAATTCCCGTCGCCCATCATCTCATTTGAGTGTCGAATCTACACATATGAGAGGGAGAAACCAGGAGTCTGAAGCCCTAAAAGAGGGGGATGGCTTCATCGGGTTATCCCAAGAGCACTTTATCCATGATCCCAGGTTAGAGCACTCTGTTCAAGTACCTCCTCCTCTACTCGAGCCTCGGCAGAGGGTTTTTGATCTCATTCGTATTATAACGAATTAATTGAATTATATAGGACTCTTTCATATTGAACCGGTGGTGAAAATGTCCGGTGCTGGAAAAGATTGTACTCTTCCCTACTGAGACAAGAGACAGTCTTCAACAGATCCTGCTTGAATCAACTAGTAGATCACCATTTCTTAAGGTTTCGTACGACTACTCAAGTGATACGTGAATTGCTCAGAAAAAGTGTAGCTAACCGGAAGGAAATCGTGAAAGAGTTCGGTTCTCTAGACCCATCTGCCACCCTGGGGAAGGGGCGAAAGCGGTGTTTAGTTGAACCGCTTCAGAAAAAAAAGAGGTTGTTGGAAAAGAGTGGAACGAAAGCAGACAGGTGAAGACCAAAAGAGACAGGCTTTTGACTAAACACTACCCGGAACGAAGCCCAATGATTCGAGTCGGTCAGTCGAACAAACAAAGACTATAGTTCGCGATCAAGTCGTTCGCTTCTATAGCGGTTCGTTAATATCAATCTCTAAAGTTGTTCAATTGATCCATCAAGGATAGAAGAGAACAGGGGTCTAAGTAGGGGCATCTTGAATGGGATGGCTTTTCTGGATGTCCCAGAAATGAGGCCTCCAACTCTATGTTATAGCCTTCATGCCCTCGATCCGACGGTCCTCATTCTCCCACTTGGCAAGCTGCTACTGTGAACAACAAAATCAAGGATGCTTCCAGAAACCGTGACTCCTAAGAATCTTCCTTCTTTCTGTCCCATTGAGAGGATGATCCCTGGCCATCGCCAGTGGGGTTAGATCTCGTCAAACCAGTAGCATGGGAACAGGTCTCCCTCCGTCTCGTGGGACGGGCGCCCTTCATCTTAAAAGAGGGAGACCATGGAATATAAGCGAAGCCACTCGCACTTATTGAATATCACGTCAAGGGAATAACGTATAATATATAATATAGTATTATATATAAGTGATTGCTGTGCGGTCTTAGATCGGAAAGGTGACAACATCTAGTTCCGAGGTTGGCCTAACCTAACTTGATGACACGCTTATAGAGTTTTCCGACCTGCGTAAAACAACGTCTTTCTTGCTCGGTGATCAGTCAATGAAGTAATTCTGGATCCCCGACTCGTAAAATTCTCTTTCATTTTTTAGAAATCAAAGAGAAAGAGACGGCCCTTGATCTGGGCGGGATCTATCGGCAGCGGCATTCCCCTAAACAAAAAGAGTTGTTTGCTAAAGCCTGTATTTTTGTTCTTTTTGTTTAGGCTTTCTTTCTCTTTCATGATCTTTTTCCAAGCAACTTACCTGGAGATATTTTCCACACCTTTCTTTTGTCGCAGACCAGGAGCTCCAACGACTTATTCCAGAAGTCCTTCGGACGGACCTTCTTCTCCACGGGTATTTGACCAGCTTGCTTCGGCAATCGGCAAGTTCTTCCACTTCACCAAAGACTCCATATGTGGCTTGTTGTCCGGTGTGCTGCTCACTTGACGGTCTGCTAAGACTTCCTCAGCTTCGCGCTCTGGCATAACGGTCACGTGAGGCATCGGTCTTGTGGAAGTGTTTCGAGCGGGGGATCATAGGAGTCACATTAGAAGGAGCAGTTGACTCATCAGTAGGGGCAGGGGAAGAAATAGCCCCTTTCATTGAGAAAAGGCCCACAGTTTTGTTTTCTCCTTCCCCTCCGGTCATTTTGTCGGAGGTTCCCGCTTCTCATCCCACGCACGGGGGTTCTTCTATCAAGAAAGCTCAGTCTCCCCGTCTCTTCGCAACAACTCCTCTCCCCTTTCCCGGAACAAAACCCGGGTCTCTTGGGCGGGCGGGATGGCGCCTAGACTCGGTCAATGGAGTCAACTGCAGGGTCACTTCCTTACACTCACCTTAACGGACCTACAGGAGTGACTAAGGTGTCAGTAGTCGTATCTTTTCGAAAGGCCCTTTCTGTGTAATCAACTGGGCCATAGAAGAGATATCTTTCAAAGTAGAGCTTCTAGTTCATCCCACACTAGTTCTTTCAGTTGGTAAGGACTACCCTGTTCTGGGGTACGGAAACAAGCCTCCTCGACTCAAGCATTGGATTAGTTTCACAGGCGATTCAGAATATCCTCGGGGGTTGGTAAAGAGAATTGGATTGTATAACCGGGAAGATTGAAAAACTGTGGTAGAAGCTACGAGAATGGCCATGGAGCACCTTTTGTTCCAGCCGTGTACTACGATGAAAGTGGCTTCCCTTATACTTCAGTAACAGGAGAGATTGTACTCTCGGTAAATGCTCAACGGTAAGTGTTCAAGACTCCTTGGAGCTGCTAAGGTCCGGACCCAGCTTCTAAAGTTGGTTTTGAAGCTTATAACCTTGCCAAATATTGAAAGTTGAGGACCGACCCGAAGCTCTATCTGATCTGCTCCACTTGGTCGATGAACTCTTCCTGCTTCCTCCCTTGGTGGATAAGTAAAAAACCTTGCTTGTTACGACTCCCGGAATTTCTTCGTCTTCTGAGCCGTTCTAAAGGCACCCATCGCCTGTTAACACCCCGGGTGAGCTCCGTTGGGTATGAACTCTCCAATTGGTTTCTCCTTTTTCTTCGCTTCTTCCGTCCTTTCGTTCTCATCTTCCCCTCTTTCAGACTTTCGCTTGAAAGCGATAATCAAACTCAGGCTCTGGAAGAGTTTATATTGGCTGCACATGAAGGTTCGCAAGGACCTTGGATTGCTTTTGCCTTTGACCCCTTCCCGCTTACTAACTTGTGACCGTGAAGATTGTTATAGCAACCAACCACTACTTTACCTACTAGGCGTATTGGTCTTTAGGTGAATTGTTCTTTCTTAGCTGAGGATTCTTATTTTATAGACAAGAAATAAGGGAAGGGCTATTGAGGGGGGGTTGTTATCCATTCCTAGTAAGAGGAAGTATATTAAGCTGACGATGGCGAGTGCTTATTCAGTTGCTTCAATTGGTGCTACCTTTCTTTTATTGATTGGCAGGCTTTCTTTAAACTAACTAAGGGCTTGACCCAGAGCTAAAGACTCGACTGCGGGAGATGGCGATTGATACCCCAACTTCAGTAAGTAGCCTGAATTGCCAATACTCATGACGTAGGTAAGTAAGAGCTTGCTTGATCCGTGGGTCTCCGGTCGTAGGTCTCTCGTCTCGTCATCGGTAAGCTATGGTTGAGTTGAGGAGTAGGCATCGGCAACAGGAGCAGATGTATAAGCTGGGGTGGAACGGTTTTTCGACCTTATAGTCGAGGAAGAGTAACTGAACCAAGTATGCTTTCGGAAGTAGAAATTCAATTTTGGATTCTTGCGTCTTCTATTCGTGCTTCTTCACCTTTTCACTTTTACTAAAAAAGCTAAAAGGGTGCTCTGGTTGATCCCCAAGCCTTTGATCTCGTACAGTCCGTCGCTTCTTTTGGGGTGGCAGCCAGCGCGGATACTTTAGAATTTAGAAGAAGAAGATCGAGTGACTTCCCCTTTTTTCGTATAAAGGGAGGTAGCAATGGAATCCGGGCAGCCCCTACCAAATAAAATGAAAGAGTGTTGTGTGAGTACCAAGAATTGTATATCCAAGTACAGATGCTATGGTATGGAAGCAACATAGTTATGGTAAACCAACTAGCTATACCTACCTATAGAATAGAGTCAAAAAAGTACCTGTGACGGTGACTTTCTAGGTTTATGGATTCAGTCAGCTAAACTCCTCAATAAATATCAACAAACAACATGTCGTGACCGGTGTAGCTAAGTTTCCAAAGGTGAACAGCCCCCTGTCCTTTATAGTCGTAAAGAGCTTCTCAGAAAAGTCAGGAAGGAGGCATTCGAAAGGCCGACCACTATATCATAGGCCTTCTGGTGGGAAGGCCGACGACTACACGGACTCTATGTCAAGTCATGAGCGATAGCGAAGCCAAGCCGCCGCTATACCTATAGGCGAAGGGATGAAAGCCCGACGAAGGCCTATGAAACTTAAAGAATAAAATAAGTACTTTAAGGTTACGAAGTCACTTAGCCGTCTACAAAGGGAAAGGCGTCGGTACGGAGTCACCGTCAGCTGTGGATATAGACTAGGCTATAAGGAACGGAGTCTTAAACTATGGACCGAGACTACACTAAGGAACAAGGAAGCTTGACTGAGCAAAGAAGTCAAGGAACAAGGAAGCTTGACTGAGCAAAGAAGTCAAGGAACAAGGAAGCTTGACTGAGCAAAGAAGTCAAGGAACGAAGCAGCTTCTCTAATAGCCCCGTTGAATAGGAGGGCGAAGGCTTTTTGAAAAAGTGTTTTTTGATGCATTTTTTTTTCTTTCTATTTAAAGAGAGAGGGCTTCAAGTTCTTAGGAAGAGCCGTACGAGGCAGCTCACGTACGGTTCGGGAGCCGAGCCCCAGCACGGGGGCTTAGGTCAACACTTATATAATAGCCAGTCATCCATTAGAAGCAGGCAAAATGGTGATGAATTGCGATTGGTCCAAACCTTCGACCAGCGACTTATTGCGACCCGCCCAGAATGCCCATCCATACTAAGACCTTATTCACACAGCGAAGAAAGGCCGAGTGGAAGGGGGCAGTCAGCTGGCTGCTTCTTGGCCACGCCCCCCTGCTTATAGATACGAGATACTTGATCTGAATTCTCAAATAGGAAATTGCATACCATTAGCCGATATACGTATAGGAACATGGGTACATGATATTGAATGTCATCCAGGTCCAGGCGCAAAGCTGGCTCGAAGGGCAGGATTGACTGCTTTCCTTATCTGTATTCTTTACATTTTCTTGTCTAAGATAGAAGGTCTTCCCTCATCACCTGTCCCATTTGAAAGTTCTTCCAATAGTCAATGAGCAGGAAGAGGTTTCCCCTTCTAACCTGATAGCCTCTCTATTTGAGGCGGGATGACTATCAATAGAAAGATAAGGGTACCCCTCATTATCACGTCACACTGCAACTTTAGCCTTCCTTTGCTCTGGCGTTGGAGGGACTCCGTCTTGCGTTCCCCTTTCTATCCCATGGCGCTCCTTTTCATTCGTAGTGGGGTGGGGCCTCGTTCCCAAAGAGTGGAAGGTCGAAGAATCGAATCTCAATCTCTCTTAAGCCCTCTCCACGAAAGCTTGACTGCCCGGCCTTCCCCAAGGATACTTCCTTGAACAGCCTCACCTCCCATCACACACAAGGGGAGCAGGCTTCGAAATCTTCCATATGTCTCTTGGAACACCACAGCTATCCAGGAACGAATGATAGAAGGGAATGTCAGGTAGGCTTGCGCTCTAGAGAAGTTATGAGAAAGAGATTTGTCCTAAGAGAGGAGCGAGGGGGTGAAACATTGACTTACATGAGGAAGTGAGGGGAGGTCAATCTCATATACGGATTAACAACTCATGCATTCCAGCTCAAGGAAGGGAACCATTTCCATCTATATACGTATTTGGAAGGAGAAGGGGTTGCTAAGGTCCATTCCCGCTGTCATTCCTCTGTCGGGTATAGAGGTTCAGTTAAAGCTTCGGGGTTGGAGTCAGCCGAAGACTCGAAGTAAGTGGCCCCCGTCCTTACCTCAGGGACGCTCGTCCTTACCTCTGCCTCTGGAGCACCTGACCTTACGCGCTCTCTTCCGAATAGCACCTGTAGTTACACTGCGAATTTACTCCAAGGAAAATGCGCCCCACACAAAAGGTTGGCCGTCCTCGTCCTGCTTCAGAAGGTATCGACAGAGGGACCCCAAATTGAATATAAAGTCTGCCCCCTTCCCAGTCATGGAAGGCCTCCTTTATTTTCTATTTTCTTGTTTGCTCAATTTTTGGAGATTGAGAATTGCAACAAGAAGGGTGGAGCCGCTTTCGGAACGGCTTTCTCTAACGTCTCCGTTTGATTTGGCTTTGCCATGAACTCCTGCGGCAGTGTAAGCACCATCTTACAATCCGCCCTTTCGGGCAGATTACCAAAATTTGATACTTCGAGCCACACTCCTTTTCCTCGGTCTGGACACTTGGCTCTTCTCTTTTCGAATCTTCCTCCATCAAGTAACCCTGTGGAGGCAAGTCCTCAGAGAGCTTCTCCGAAACCTCCGCTGTTGAGGTCTCTTCTTTCTCTTGTGATCTTTTCTCCCAGCCTTTACTCCTGCTGGGTTCGTCTTTGTCAGGCTGGCTTCGATTCTAATTCAGCTTGCAATCTCTTCATCACTGAGGCTCTTTTCCTTGGGGCTCTCCTGGTATAAGAAATAAGAAAAAGGATAGTAATTGGCTACCCACCCATACAGAAAATGACGAGGAAACCTAGTTAAGTCATTGACATTTATCGGAGAATCGACAGTTCGGTAAATAAGGATGAAGTCGTCTGTCTCGTCCCCGGTTAGCTATGCTCACTGGTATTTTCATTTCGGTGAAGCCTGCACTGCAATCAAACTAGGCGTATTTTCTTCTATATGTTGACCTTTTCCTCGCTTTGTCACTATTTGAAGAGGAACTGGCGGAATAATTGGTTTAGTCTGTGAACGAACCGGAACCACCGAAATCAGACCTGTTGATGTGCCGTCCTCATGTAGTGGTGTCCGTGGTTGCGGTATGATCGGCTGTACCGCCCGCATGCGTGAATCTTTGAATATCTTTGAAGTCTTGACTGACTGTATTTACGACTCTGCTTGGGCCAGTGATCACTATGCCCTAGTCCGCGGGAGGTTCACCATTACGAAGTCTGGAAAGAGGGTCCACTGCGCATTTCTCGAACAAAGCTTATTCTCGTCACAATCGTTCAATCAAATTCCATCAACGTCAAACCCGGCTTGTTGACCAAGTAAAGCAAGGCTTGGTGATCCACGAATAAGACTCATTTCGTTCCCAAGCAAGAGAGGGACGGCATGACAGAGGGACTTACCAACCAGCGACCTCAAAAATCCAATCTACAGCAGCCCAACCACGACTCCGATCACGGTTGCCTGTTGACTTTATCTCAGGTGACAGGGACAGGAGAACACTTCACAAAATGCGCTTTGACAGCGAGCGAGATCTTTGAAATTCAATCAGAACGGGAGACTAAACTCGACTTCATCTTCTGCGTCACTTCACTCGAAGTCCTTGACTCTCATTCCTTTTGAGGAATCTGCCCAAGGAAAAATGAAGAGAATTCCGTGTGACTCCCAATCTGTTCACGTTCTCGCTCCTTCTCATTCCAATTAATGCCAGTCAAACCATGCGCAAGGAAGGTTTTGAACTCTTTTTCTTTCCCGCTAGCGGATGAGAATAAGGATTCCACTGAACCGCTATTCAAATGTAACCTGAGACTGCCGCTAACAACCATGGAAGGTTCTCTTTTCCCCTCTCTTCTGAACCAGAGTTGAGCTTCTTTTCATCATCGCCTTCCATCCTTGGCTATTTTATCAAGATTCAATTCATGGTCAGGGTAGGAATCTTCAACCAATCTGGTCAACCTCGGGAGGAAGACCTAAGACCTAAAGGAAAGGGATCACCTGGTACTGCTGTCAGCTTAGTCCTCTCTGTCATTGGTTTTCTAATTCAGCTTGGAGCATTGAACAAAAGAATCTTTCACCCTTGGGCCTCACTTCCACTGATTTCAGATTCAACTTTCCCTGCGCTTGGGTGAATCGAACCCCTTGTGGAAGCATTCCATTATGATTGAAAACCCGAAACCTTGTTTTGCTCTTCAGCCCCTTCTTTATCGCTTTTCAGCCACTTCTTCTTGTTTCGTCACAAAGGTTCAACCTAAGACTCAAGGGACAAAGAGTCCACGACCCGCGTAAACTTTTCGTCTAAAGGTGGTATTTTTTTTTGAAATCGAATTGGAGAGGGGGTTGAACCCTCTATCAAACTTTGCCAAGCAGTTCCAATTTTGTTTATGTCGGTTACGACAATGCTTAGGGGAGGTAGGTCCCCTGAAGATCTCAATCAGCTAGTCATCTAGGGTAGCTTTCTTAGCTAGTGTCATTTGGCGGTTTTAGTGCCTTTGGTGGCTTTTGTGGCTTTTGTGGTTTTAGTGCCTTTGGTGGCTTTTGTGGCTTTTGTGCCTTTGGTGGCTTTGGTGCCTTTGGTGGCTTTGGTGGCTTTTGTGCCTTTGGCTTCTTCTTGGGAGGATGCTTATACAGAGTAGGTTGGGGCTCTACCGTTGGGGATTCAGTAAGCATCACCGGATCCTTAGTAGGAGATTTTTATTTGATATCTTCACGCAGTTTAGCAATTTCTGACTCCAGACTAGCAATACGCTGAGCATTTTCTTGTTCATTCTTTTTAAGCAAAGCATACTCATCCTGAATACATTTTAGAATAGTGGTCTCTAGACCACCGAAATCTATTACATCTTTTGGTTGTGTGTCTACCCAAACATTGTCTTTATAGACTGGATCTCTTTTTGTATCTATTTTTGTTTTAAGGTTGAATTGAAAGTCCATTTGTGCTATGTTTAGGGTATGCCAATCAATTCTGAATTTCGAATTCAAGGAGATCTTCTCAGTTCGAGACGGATCAGTGAATTGTGACATAAACCAGTCAATATTGACTACGCCTTTAGCAGGACCCTTGTGCTTAATTATCTCTTTGTTATCTTCCGTTATTAAGGCATAACTCTTAGGTGCTAAGAAATAACCTTCTTTTACAATGTACTCCATCTTTAATTTACCCAATTCTATTGAAGAAATATCCTCTTTTGGAAGAGGGCTTCCTAGAATTGCTCCCTAGCTTTTCTTCTCAATAGTGTGCTGCAGCTTTCAGTGCTGCTTTCGCTCCAAGAGAGAAAACACGAACGAGCATAGAGCAACGTGAGGTAAGAGAGACGATCACTAGAGCAGATCACAGAACGATATACGTGATGAGAGTGAGGCGATCAGAAGAGATCCACTAACAATTAGCAACGATCAGTAACGTGAGGTAAGATAGATGATCGGTATCAGAGAACGAACTCCGACCTACATAGAGAGAGAGACGGAACAGATTGAGGAACGAGCGCAGAGCGGGTGTAATACAAAAAAAACAGAAACGTAGAGCTATGTTTGGAGAACCACTTTAAAAGAAGGGGAAAAAACACTAAACTACTTATACTAATTACTAATACAAATGTTTGCCTTTAGCGAACAGTGCGTTTTGCTCTGTTGCTTTGATTGATTCTCGTTAGTGCCTAGTTGCTTTCACTGGTTCCACCAGCTTTCAGGCTTTCCTCCCCACGTAGCTATCACGCCTACTAAAGGCTTGAAGTGCTGTAGCAGTAGCTTTCGTCGCTGTAACTTGTTTCGCTTTCGCATAAGAAGAAGAAGCCAGAAATTACCTTGTGTGTGAGCATAACTTCTAATTCTTAAGTTCATAGTTCCCTTGCTGGAACGACCATGAATTGCTCTCCGGCCACTAGTTGATTTGATATTCCCTGAATGTGCTAATAGCTGCTTTCCGCTTTCCAATAGTTTGCCTGCCTTGATGCTCTTTCTTTTGTTGTGCTTTGAGTTCTAGCTTTCAGTGCTGCTTTCTTGGGATTTTCTTCCTACGCACTAGAAAGGGGATAAATCCACTACTTCCCATAGTGTTTATACTATAGTTGCTTTCACTGGCTGGAACGCCTATGTTCGGCTTTCTTGCTTTGGATTCCCAAAATCAGAGGCTTGAAGTGCTCTTCTTTCCCCATATGTGCTTTGATTGACTCCTATTGCTTTTCTTCCTACGAACTACAACAGAGAGAAAAACAATTATCTACTTCTACTTGCCAATGGTGTGTGTGCCTAGTTGCACAAGAAGTGCTTTCAGTGCGGAACAGTGCTTCCACGTAACCCTACCCTAATGAAAACGCGCCTATGAGACTATGTATGAACCATAGGAAGATAATCGATACACTAAGCACGAGCCTAGTAGAGCGGAGTGAGCGCTTTCGAGCATGAGCTCCTCCTAAAGAAAGGGATTGAACCCAGTGCGTGTGGTGCCACTCAATGGAATCCTACTGAAAACGGACAACTTCAACTAACAACTTTCCCGGATAAGTGCTATCAGCGGACTCGCTAGTGTTTCGTATAATGCTAAAAAGTATGTTTCTTATTATCGTATCGAAGAAGAATGAGGGGCAAACAAAGGAATTGATCGAGAAAGATCTCTCTTGTTACTCTTCTTCTTATTAGAAGATCCCTTGTTCTCTCTCCTTATTAGAAGGAAGATAGTAGTGATTTGATCCGCTTTGGTAACAAGAAAAAGAATCTTCTCTCTTTGAGCATAATACCAAATAATGTCAACAATTGGAAGATGTTGTTTACGTGACTGAATTGCTAGTTACACGGAGGAGTGGAAGAAGGGAGGGAGTATATTCTCGAACGAATCGAAGACGTACAACCAGGAAGTAAAGAAGTGAATATAACTGTGAGGGATGTAGTGTGCCTAGGGACAAAAGCAAAAGAAAGCTAGGACCTAACTAAGAAAGGGCGGGGCAGTCTTTCGAGGGACCTATTGTTCTTTACCGTAATTCATGTATAGCTATTACCAGATTGACAGTGACTCGTGAACCGATTTACATTGATAGCCGGTCTTTGGCTCATAGGAGTCGTCTCGTCGGATCAAACTCGATTTGTTCCTTCACTCTACCACCGGAGTTCCTCGGAGGAAGTCAATACAGAACCCCTCTTTGTAGCGATCGAACCTGCTGTAACCGTCACTCACGGCTTATTCAGCTTAATCAGAGGAGTTTAAAAATTCAGAAAAGAAAGGCGTGTCGTGCTTTTGAAACTCGGAAGAGAACGCCTCCCCTGGTCGCATCATATATAGCAGCATTCTAATTATACGGAGTCCATCATAGACCCTACCTCGCTACCGTGAACACGCTACGGCTCACTCTTCCTCCCAGGAAGAGATGAGACATAGTAGCTAAATTGATCGCCAGGTGCAAAGCCTATTATGGGCATACACAACACCTGAAAAACATAAGGACGTGTTATAAGCCACAGATTCGGGCTCTTACGAGACTACTAGAGCAAGCCCTTATTGATGATATGTCTACGCCAAGAGGACTGTTCTGCACTCTTTTTTTATATTATACGGAGGTAGGCGTACTTTCCCTACCCCTATAGCCTTTATAGCCTTCTTCTCACTACCGTATCAACTCCGCTTTATTCGATCGGAGGACAAGTGGACGGCGCGATCTTCGAGCCGTGTGCCGCCCATTAGCCCGGAGCTAGCCTGGCATAGTCAATTTCCATGGGTGCCTGCCTACTTTGGCCCAACAACAGTAACAGTAGCTTTCTATTCTCCCGGGAGAGGGAGACTCGCTCGCCCCAAGCAAGCACTCCTCCCCAGCCTTTGGTCCCACGAGAAGAGAAGACAAAGAGCCCGCCAAGTGAGGATCGAGATCGTCGTGGGAATCGACTCTCCTACTCCAATCTCTCTAATAGCGGCCTTTCAGAGGCGTTGCGTTGATCATGGGCTCACGGTGTGGGGTCCTTCAAGGAGATAAACCTTATAGTACAGACGTACATTTACCCCCACTTCCCTAAGCAAATGAGGTTGAGTCACAAACGTGTTTACTCGATCTCTCCTCCTTTTGCCGCCTGAACTCGATCTACTCCGGGTTCATAGCGAGGTCTCGGTCCTTGGCCTGTCCCCTTATCTTAATAAAAACAAGCTACTATAGCCCCATACTGAACTTGCACAAGGATAAGCCGTATGCCAAGACTGTTATTCTAGAAATGTACTTTCAACTCTCGTTCGATCGGACGATCAAGTGGACGGCGCTTTCCTCTTTCTTTCGTAGTCGGGTTGACCTAGCTCCACCTTGCCTTGCCTGGTGGCCCCAGTCTACGTTTCATTATGACATTTAGACAGACAAAAGTCGTAGGCGCAAAGCAGCTTCAGGAGGCAAAGGCATTGGAGGCAAAGCTTCGAGGGAATAAATCATACAAAAAGAAGGCTAATAATTACCTATTTAGGGTAACTGCCAAATACCTATCGCTATCAAAGTGAAATCACCGACCGGAACAATCGGCGGAGGCTGCCTTGTCTTATCTTAGCGACCGACAAACGACGGTGACAGCTTCAGAATAGTCTGTTGTTTACGCAGATCGAACATCTAAGTGTACGTACGATAAGGATATGTACTTTTCGAAATTACTGCCGAAAGGGGTCGGAACCCTATCATCCCTAGGGCGATCTCGATCTCTCGCTTGAACCTGATGCGAGGCCACAATCAAGGGTGTTATAAACAGAAAGTGAAGATTCTTACTCATCAGCTCCTACTTGCCCTGGCTAGTATTCTGACTCTCAGAACGTGGGAACTTATGAATGCATTGGAGTTCCGAAACTGTATTCGATATATTCGATTCCATCTGCCACGGAAAACAAAACAGTATAAGGGACACCTTAGGCGGTAAAGCACTTACTTGGATGTCGCTGACTATGGATGTGGATGTCGCTGACTATGCCAATGCCACCAATAAAGTTGAAACCTTTTAGTGATTAGGTTCAACAACTGCCGCTCCAGAGCTGGTGGTAGTTAGTGGCTCAGAAGCTGGTTGTCCCTCCTCATCTTTCTCGCCGTGACCTTATCTATGATGGATGGTATGGATCAAAAACCCTTCCCGCGAAAAAGGGCGGTTATTCTGAGCTCCCTGCTCCAACTACTGATTCGGGCTCTTATACGACACTAGAACAAGCCCCCTTTAGGATGTCTAAAGAACACTTATATAATAATATCAGGCGTACTCTTTCACTATTTCAAAGGTGGACCTTGTACCTGGGGTTGACCTTGCTCGCTTGGAATATGCCTTCCCAGACCTCCTGGTGGCTAGCTCTGCTTAGTATGGTACTTCACCACCTCACTTGGCACCATGGGCGGTGGGTGGGGAAGGTGAGGTTTATTCTCGGTCGTGTAATCTGCCAGTGGCGCTGATCCAACGGGAAAGGGTTCGGGAAGGAGAGTAGTCGTCCGTCTGATCAATGAAATGGCGTGACGTTATTAATAAGGGTCCCTATTGGAAAGTGAGATTTTATGGGAGAAATCTGCCCTCTTTTAGGGCGGCTTAGAATAGAATCCCTCTTTTAAAGGGCGAGTAGCACGCGCAAGCAAACCTCCCTTCTGACTTTGTAGTCACTCTTTCCCTCGGGTGTCTTTCAAACCGAGACAAGCAGGAGAATACAAATAAGAAACACAATCGGGGCAGACAAATAATGGCACGCAATCGGGTCTTCTGCTTACGCTTTCTAGTAGTCTAAGGCAGAGAGACCGCGTGGAAGTAGAAGGAGGCTCGGCACCGAGATCGAAGCGCGGTTCCATGGGTTCCTAGTTACCCTGGGAAATATAGCGTAAAATACAAAAAGCTAATATAGATATAGCTACATATAGTCGCTCGCTAATATAGTCATTAAGGTGAAAGCTTTATCCCCGTAGTGAGCGTTGATGTCATACATAGTCGAAGAATAATTATGTCGGTCATTATATGCCGCCTGGCTCTTTCCACACCCCAATCAGAGTTGAAAACCCCTTAGGGCGTAGACCCCGTTAGAAGTTAGCGAATAAGAACTCCTCCGCTCTTCAAGCTACCACCGGACCCTGACGTCCGTCTTACTACTGTCACAGGCACTAATGAGGCCTTACCTTTTATTAGGAAATTCACCGTACCCATATGCCTTTGAGACCTTGACATAGATCTGACTCCCATCCCAAAATAACCTACGTCTGTTATCTCATACGCTACCCTAACTACTATCTGTACTAACCTCTCAACAAGCATTATCATAAGTAAAGATCGAGTTGACTTGGTTCGGGTGTACGGACGAGGGAGAGTCCTCTTTTAGATCCGAGTGGTTGACCGACCTGTATGTAGAGACCAAGAATGACTGGTTCTCTCAAAAGCCCTGTCACTCCCCTTTATCCTATGAATGCCCATACCCTGAATCAAATTCATTCCTTCAAGAACTCTAGATCCGTGCCGGGGTATCAGAGCAAGTCTCTAGCTCCTATAATTCGTTTGGGAATTATGGCTAGGGAATCGAGTACTGCGGACCAACAGCAGGCCCAACAAGCACCAAAGACAACCAGGGATCGCCTCGAATTGCTTGAAGCTCAAATGGCCCATCTCGACGGGATCGTCGATGGAGTGGCACAACTAGGCGAACGCCTCGAGAACGTTGAGCACGAGTATGGTAGCTTGGCCGAAAGGATCACTGTCCTGGATGAGGACATGAGGGGCACGATGAATGTCCTTCAGGAGCAACTCGGTGACCTCGCTGCGAAAGTGAACTTGCTTATGAGGGCTATCGGTTCAGCCGACCCAAGCGTGGGCGAACGTACCAAGATCAAAGTACCGGAACACGAGCATATGGGGGAGCTCGTGATGCGAAGGAGTTGGAAAACTTCCTTTTCGATATTGATTTCGTGTAGTGAGACCCGACTCAGAAGAGGCAAAGGTAACAATGGCGACCATGTACCTCACTGGTGATGCCAAGCTATGGTGGCGCACCAAATATGCTGAGAGAGAAAGCGGTCATTCCACCATTAACTCGTGGGACGACTTTCAGCGTGAGCTGAAGAATCAGTTCCTTCCTGAGAATGTGGAGTTCATTGCTCGCCGGAAGTTGAGGCAACTCCGCCAAACTGGCACGGTGCGCGACTATGTCAAGCAATTCTCGGCCCTAATGCTTGACATCCGTGACATGTCCGAGAAGGACAAGCTGTTTTACTTCATTGTAGTACTGAAGCCCCATCTCGGTCAGGGCAGGCGACGCCCTTGCTTCATCGTATTGACTTGCTCATTGCAAGGGGAGATCCTTTCCTGTCCCCATCGGCTTGCCCCGTCGGTAGGAAAAAGATTATTCATTAATATCGGTTCAGCAATGCCTCGATGGTGAATCAATTCTCGCAAGCTTTCCGGTCTTGAATTCAGGGTAGTTAGCTGCCGGTTCCAAGTTAGCTTCACAGGCTGTGTATGCCCATGGCGCACTTGAGTTCAATCAAGATGATGCTTCTTCTGAGCAGGGGTCCTCCCCGGATTCCCTTCCCGAACTCTCGCCAAACCCAGTAGTTTACGAATTATCGGCTTCCGAACCAGTAACAGCAGCCTCATCAACTGAAGTTTTCAACTCTCCGGCAGCCATTTCTAGAGATGCCTTTGTAGGGGCCAGATCTAGATCAAGAACAGCATTAGTTTATAGGGCCTCACCGCCAAAAGGTCAATAGGGGGGTTAGGACAAGGGACAGCTACCCTAGTACATCCTGCCAAAGAGATGGCTACCTTAGGGCTTTAGGGACATATGAACGTTAGCCGGACAGGTCCAACGACGAAACAACCAGGTCTTCCGTTGTTCCTATTAGTTGGGGTTCTCCCATAGTGGGCCATCCCAGAGGGGTAACAACTATCATAGTGGTGGGTTTTCCCCCGGGCTTTCCCCTATAGTGCAGCGGAAGCAAAGCAAGCAGGAGTAGGGACAATTTCAACTGCTTCATCTGTACCTTTTTCTGCTCCTGTATCTTGGTCAACAGAATCAACAACTTCTGCTGGATATACTGCTACTGCATCAACCGACTCAACTTCTCCTGCGACTGCTACTGAACCGACTAGCTAAGCTACCTATGAACGTCTCTGCTGCTGGTGCTGGTGATGAAGGTAGTGGTGGATGGACGGGAAGGGATGTTACTGATGGCTGGCTTTGGTAGTAGTAGTGCTGTGGGCTAGCTTGGCTCTTTCTGGCTTTGCTGCTTTCTCTCTAGCTTCTGCTTCTGGTGGTACCTTGACTTCTTCCTCTCCTGCTGCCAATGAACCTCCAGCCTCTTCTGCTCTTTCAAGTTCCAGTGCTGGCGGAAGAACCTCGCTCCTGTACTCGGATCTAAGTGATCTAGCATCGAGTGGATCTAATGAGGCAAGAGAAGCAGTCGAAGGCGACTAGATTCTTCTAACCATTAAGCGGGACAAAGACCGGGGCGGGCTCTAGTAGTGGAAACCATGAATCCAATTCCTCTATTGCTCTCCCATCCACCAACCTCTCTCCTCTTCCCAATATCCAGCCAGCACTGCCCTCGAACAGAACCATCTTTCTCTCTATCTCTCGGCTTGGAAATAGCTACCAAAGAAGGAATCTGATGCACCAGTGGGTTCTCGATCGAATGAAATAACGTATCTAAAGGCCCACCTAATGGATCCAACGAAGAGCCATCAACAGAACCTCCACCAAGCTCTCAACTAATCGGGATCGACTCAACCAGATAAGCTTTCCTATGCTGGTGAGCCCACTTCTCCAAGTCCATATCTTCCGGCATCACCATTCCCAATGCATTCTCTTCCTTCCAAAGCTATCCTTTGATAGCTGGGAGACCCACTTGTTATGACGTATCTAATAGGCAGCCTGAACCCACGAATGTAGAACCCTTCAAAACCTGTACCCAAGAGGCCCTTAAATACCTGGCCAATTGCTTCACTTCCAGTCCCAGGTAACCTCCTTTCTCCGGCAGCAACTACCCGACTAATGCTTTCGATGCCTCCCTCGCAGTCAAAACTATCCTCTCCAGTGGCTAGGGCCAGAAGCCTCCTTTCCTTCAACTAATTCAAGCGATTCATGCAACCTAACAAGGGGGAAAGTCATCTCATTAGAGCAGGATTCCTCTATGTTGGGGGGCTGGCGTTACGTTATGGGTAATTAGATTCCCTACGTCTTGTTATTGTTATTGTTATGGTTGATCTAATGTTTGTTACGCAGGAGGGGAGGAGGAAATAGGAATAGATATAGAAGTCAAGGGAGTAAGCCCCCGTCCCTCGATTAGGTTTGAGTGAATGAGCCACTGCCTTTAATAGGGAGTCCCTTCCCCTTCGGTAATAGAGCAAGGGAAAGAGTCAGATAGAAAGAAGATAGGTGCGGAGTTCTTGCTTGTCTTATTGAGATGAGGATACTGGCTTGCTTTTCTTAGGAGTAAGCCAAGCAAGTCTTTATCTTTAATGATTAGCCGCATTGATTCCAATGCTTTCTTTGCCAGTTCTATTGCTTGGAGTAGATAGTTAGGCTATCGAGAAGGAATAACTACCTATCTTGCTAGCGAATCCAGGAGGGAGATATACTAGTAACTAAAAGTCAGTAGCGAGCTAACAGGTCTGTGTTAAGGGATTAGGTTAATGAATCTATAAGATAAGTAGTAATTAATAGTAATGAGACCGCTTATTGGATCTTTAATACACCACTATACTATTGATGAGGGGAGTTCAGAAAGGGCTAGAAGGAATCAATCATTACAGGAAGAGGAGGGAGGACTTTTTTGACTTCCTACGCAGAGCGGGAAAGACAAGCGCAAATAGATGACTTCTATAAGGTCACACTGGACTTGCTAATCTCCTAGTATTTCGGCATTGACTCAAATCAAAAAGAGTTCTTTGCCTGCTCAGCCGCAACTCCTTTCAGGGTTCCAAACCTTGGTATATTTGACTGTCTGTTAGGCTTTTGAGTTGTTTCGTGTCTTGTGATGAGGGCTTGTTTTGTGAGGAAGTAAGCTTAAGCCATTCAAGGAAGTATGATCTGTTTACTTAACTTAGTAGTAGTTATGTGGTACGCAAGGGAAAGGCAGGTAGGGGTTGGGCTCAGCAAGTTCAGATAAGGTTCTGTCTCTCCCGATACAACCAAGCAAGCTGAGTCTATTGAATTCACTACTATATGATATTCCCTGCCTTTCAAGCAAGCATGGGAAATAGGAGGTTAGTGCATGATAAGTAGATGTGGAAGCAGTCCCACAAGCAAGGGACAGAGTCAGAGGAAAGGAATAGTTTCTGGAATCAGTCCCAGTCCTAAGCAAGTGAAGCGAGTCCTTTGGTTATCCCTTAAATGGGGTGGGGGATAACAACCGCTTATGCGGCCACTCCTTTCTATTGGCTTGGCCCTGTCCTACGAGGAGGACCCTGACTACGTCAGGTTTTACGAGGAACATCAAAGAGCAGCCACACTTGGAGCCTACGACGAAGCACTGTGTAATTCCTGAATATCGATAGAACGTTGATCAATATTCAGGAAGAGATCGAGGTTTTTTTCCTATCTGATCTTGTCAACACAGGACTCGGAGCCCCCTGCTCAAACAAAAGGGTACGGAATTTTCAATTCCTTTCGGATTTCTTATAGTGTAGGGGGAGAAGACTCATTTTTCATTCTATATGGGGGGGAGCTATTGTGAAGCCTAGAGAGGCGGAAGCGGCAAATCGCTTCTACCGAGTTCCCCAACAGCAGCTTAGCTTAGTAGCTTAACTCTTTCTACTGGCGTGGCGCTGCTGGATGCTTCTGATCAATATAGGAAGAGGAGGAAAAAAAAAGCTTATGATGAGCATCTATTTGAGTCGATCATTCCAAGATCTAATTCAAGTTTTTTCTTATGTAGTGGAAAACGCCTTACAATCTGAAGTTTTACGCTTAAGGAAGAGATGTTCTTGGTGGATGCAGGACTTGGGACCCCCAGAATTTGTATTCAAGATGAGCTTACAGGAGTGCCAATCAACCGAG
>CM041013.1:142070-143104 GCA_022984855.1 Dimocarpus longan | reverse complement strand
AAGGGTGGGAGAAATAGTTAGGGAGGCAAATCGGCCTTTTTTTGGGATAGAGGGACTTGAACCCTCCACGATTCTAAAGTCGACGGATTTTCCTCTTACTATAAATTTCATTGTTGCCGGTATTGATATTGACATGTAGAATGGGACTCTATCTTTATTCTCGTCCGATTAATCAGTTTCTTCAAAAGAA
This sequence comes from Dimocarpus longan, assembly GCA_022984855.1. Classification (NCBI taxonomy): domain Eukaryota; kingdom Viridiplantae; phylum Streptophyta; class Magnoliopsida; order Sapindales; family Sapindaceae; genus Dimocarpus; species Dimocarpus longan. The sequence continues at coordinate 142,914 of CM041013.1, read as the reverse complement.
TCGATCTACCAGATTATGGAGTGAATGATTTGATCAATGAATATTCGATTCTTTCTTCAACTTGGAAGCGATTTCACACCCAACTTCTTTTGCTTTTTTTTTCATTTAACATAAATACAGATTTGGATTGTTATTTTTGAGATAGTTTTCATTTCATATCCATAACGTATATAGACTTTAACCTTCATCCTTTATGGAGTTTCGATATTCGATAGAAGGATTCATTTTCCTTTCTTTACCAAAAAAAAGAAGTCAACTCCATTTGTTAAACAAGCTTCCATTGAGTCTCTGCACCTATCCCTTTTCTCATTTTCTGAACCCCTGTTTGTTTTGTTTTTTCATAAAACGGATTTGGCTCAGGATTGCCCATTTTTATATTCCAGGGTTTCTCTGAATTTGAAAATTATCACTTAGTAGGTTTCCATACCAAGGCTCAATCCAATTATCCGTAGCGTCTACCAATTTCGCCATATCCCCCCCCCTTGCGTTTTTGAGATTAGGACCTCAATGCCGTTCTTCTTTTTCTTTCATTTACGCTGAAACCGTCGAATTCTATTAGATACGGATTCCTATATCGAAAGCGTTTCGATTTCTTATTAGAAATGATTCTATCCTTTCTGTATCCCAATTCAATATAGATGGATATATTACATAACATTAACATATATAGACATGCTCTCTTACTCTCATTTTTCTCATGCAATCTGGTGTAATACTTGAACGGTCGATTCTTTTTTTCGTCTTTTCTTCCGTTGAAAACAAAAACAAAAAACTGAGAAATGTCTCATTAGAATCCTCAGCCTAATCTGGATTACAGTTATCTGGATTGCATTTCTCTGGATTG
>CM041013.1:119570-127070 GCA_022984855.1 Dimocarpus longan | reverse complement strand
CGAAGCCTTGATCCGATTTCTATTTATATAAATCTTATATAGATAGAAATTAGAATATTAGATAGAAATCCCAATCGATCTTTTTGTGTTCGGGAATCGAAAGATATTGGAAATATCTCTTGTGTTGTAACTTGAAATAAACCTTTTTCTGTAGAGGAACAGAATATCAAGTTATTCCTATGGAACATCTAGGAACAAGAAGATTTAATCGGAAATATCGACAGATTCGTGAAGAGTCAAAAGAAATATAAAATAAAAAAAGGATCTACTGTTCCAATTTCATATCTATCGAATTTGAAATTTTAATATCAGAATAGTGGATGTAGTCATGATTCAATGGGTTAGGTCCACTTACTTTTTCTTTTGCTCTTGATTTCTAATCTTTACAATGGACTTGACTGGAATAATGGAAAAGAAAAGTATTTGGCGATTGCCGAGACAACTTATCATTACTCATTATAATAAACAACTGTTCAACTTTCTTTTATAAATAGAATGACTCTTCTAATTAGTATACTAAAACTCATTACTCATTATAATAAGGGTGGGTAACTTATTATCATTAAAATATAGTTTAGAATTACATTATTCTACATTGTTTTTATTACAAAAAAATATCAACACTATCTTTATTCTTCGTTTAAATAGGAATATTAACACTTGAGCTTGAGGTTTTTTATGAAAACGGCCAAAAAGCCCCTTATCGGATTTGAACCGATGACTTACGCCTTACCATGGCGTTACTCTACCACTGAGTTAAAAGGGCCCTTTGATTCAATTATTGAATGAGTCAGTAGGCGCATAAGATATAGATCTATCTATCTATATATATTATTAAGTATATACAGTAGACTCATAGTGGTTAGCGACCCCTTCGGAAACGAGAATTTGGATTTACTTAAGGAATATAAGTATAAGGTAATTTTGGTTTATTGATATTGGATTTGAGAAATATCAACAAAATGAATTGGTTCAAAACCAACCCTAATGGAATTGGCTTGAATTGACCTGACCCATCAGAAACGAAACGAAATTCATTTGATTGATACATGTACCTGCCAATTCGACGTAGATCCAAGATATTTCATTGAAGCATGTGATGACGAGATTTGGGTTGTCCCCCGAACCCAATTTTTAGAGAGAAAAACAATTTTGATAACCTGTGGATCCCAGCTCTCAAATTTTCAGATTTCTCGTTTGTTAATTTCCTGGCTTAGTGTGATATAGAGATACGCCCCTCTCATCTTAACAAGAAGTGAATCAATGAATGAAGGTGGAAGAAATGAAGTTTAATCTTCTTTTATGTCGAACCAATCACTTCCGCAAAAAGTTTTATTATTATTTTTTTTTTAATATCAATTTTCTAGAATAGAATGCATATTAGAATGAGTGATTTATGAATAGAAATGACGAATATGAATCAAAAATTGCTATGGTATGGGATCAGAAAAAAACATAAAATCCTTTGGATCTAGTCATATCCATTCATTCCATTATATTGACAATTTCAAAAAAAACTGTTTCATACTATGAGCATAGTATGATGATGCGGTCGGGCAAGTATGCCCCCATCGTCTAGTGGTTCAGGACATCTCTCTTTCAAGGAGGCGGCGGGGATTCGACTTCCCCTGGGGGTAGGGTACTATGAAAGGAAGTTGATCGTGGATTATCAATAAGACTCGAATTGGTTCTTCCTGGGTCGATGCCCGAGCGGTTAATGGGGACGGACTGTAAATTCGTTGGCAATATGTCTACGCTGGTTCAAATCCAGCTCGGCCCAAAAATTCGTGGATTCACCATGAAATGATATAATACCCTTTGTTTTTCCAGAAATGGCGGATACGAAAGAATCCAAAAAGTCAAATTTTCTGATATATCCCCACCGCTATTTATTTTTTTTATTTGTTCTATTCTATTTATTTGGTCCCATAAATTCGGATTCTGATCTTACTAACGATCTAGATTCATATCAGGATTATTAGTTATGAAAGTCTAATGAAAAGAATAAAATAAAGAAAAAGATACTCTTTTTTTCGTTGAAAAATGGATTCTCAACCGATTTGGCAATAACGAAAGGGTTACTAATAATCAGCAATGCGTGCAGCTTTCACTAAAGTGTATATTCATGTGGATATCACTCACGTCTCTGTTAACAACAGGGCGCTTTTAATCTAAATAGAAAAGGTTTGAATGAAATTATAAGAATATGGATGCTGTACATTTTATTTCTCCGGGATTGTAGTTCAATTGGTCAGAGCACCGCCCTGTCAAGGCGGAAGCTGCGGGTTCGAGCCCCGTCAGTCCCGACGTATCCAAATCCAATAAAAAATAAAAAAAAAACATCAATATGTCTCTCCATTTTCTGTTAAACTGGGTACAAGGGGTAGAGTTTCATTCCCAATGGTAATGGTATCCTTCTTTTTCGTTTTCGTTTCGCATTTAGCGCCAATCGGTATCAAAGGGGCATGTGTGAATTGCTACAATTACAATTATTGGTAGTATCATATTCAGGATTCCAAGAGATGCTGTGTTGGGTCTGGTTTTTTTTTTCAACTACCCCCATGGGCGTATGTAATAGAATCGAGTACCAGATGGTTTCCGGGAGCGCATACACAAATGGAAGTCATTTCTTGTACGATACAAAATGAATTTAAGAAAATTACTTTGATAAAATACTTTTAGAAATCTTTTTGGTTTCAATTTTGTGTAACCTCAATTACTAGTTTGAATTTGAAACAAACGATTTCATTCCAATTTTACGCGGAACTTTTGATATATGCGTTCGATTCCTAATACAAGGAAAGGAGATATTCTTAATAAAATAAAGATCAACCAAGGATCTCGCCCAGCTCTTCTTAGAGAAGGAATGAGTAATCTTTTTTTTAAGGGAAGGGTATTTGTCGAAGAAAGAACAGACTTTAACCTTTAATAAACTTTTAAAATAGTAAATTTGATGAAATACTCTTTTTTTATATCAACATTCGTCTTTATCACACTCCTTTTTCTTTGTTTTCCAAGAAAAGTAGATCATTAAAAAAAGGAGTTTAGAACTTAACTCCTTCCCTTTCTTTTTTTATTTTCTTTCGACTGTTTGTTTGGGTTTATTTGTAAACTCTTTGGAAACAATGGAAGTGGAAAGCGGTTAGATCGTTGTACAAGAAAAAGAAAGGCGGTAGGTTATCGAAAAGACAGGGTGGAAAAGAATGATAAATCAAAATAAAGTATTAATAAAGTATTAAATTAAAGGCAAGGAATTCTTTTGAGTGAATCAAGAATCGAAGGTTCTATTGGTATGTGATAAAAGATCTGCCTATGTTATACTATTGAATTTCTCGACGATGAATCGACTTGATAGCTCGGATATTGTTATTCATGATATTGATCCGATTCAATATCATCGAAATCGAATCGATCACATTGAATTTACAAGCGAAAGATTTAATCATCTTGGGATTAAATCCGGAGTTATTGCGAAGTAAAAAAAAAAAACGAAACGATGAGATTATGGAAGTAAATATTCTCGCATTTATTGCTACTGCACTGTTCATTCTAGTTCCTACTGCTTTTTTGCTTATAATATACGTAAAAACTGTCAGTCAAAGTGATTAATTTGAATGAAACTTGATTTCGTAGTTCTTATCAATGATTTAAGAACTAAAAAAATTCAATTTCCCATTTTAAATGAAATGAACGAACTAGAATCAGTAGTAGCCTGTGAGATCCGATAGTATGGCCGAAAGATTCATAAATGAATCTTTCAACCATACTATCTATTTCTCTTATTGTAATGTATAAAGATACAAACAGAATCGAGATCAATATACAAATATGATATGTATATGTATCTTCATACACGTTAATATCAATTAAATAGATAGAATGTACATAGTATCTCCATTTTTTTTCTTTGCTTCATCTATTTCTTTCCTTTATCTATTTGATTTTTGTTGATTCCAATCAATCTGAAATAATGGAAAAGAAACTCTTATGATTTTCTAATTTCTAAATTTCTGATTATTTTCAATATGAATCCCAGTATCCATTCAAAAAAGAATCAAATCAATGAAGGAAAAACAATATTGGGCATATATTTCTAAAAGAAAATCAAGTTAATAAAAAAAATAGAAAATAGTAATCTTTTTTTTTAGCATTTCGAAGAAGTAATTGATTGAGCGGTTGACAGATAATCCAAGGAGTTCTATGGTAAGTTTTTCGGATTTCGAAAAGGGTTATCCCATCGATTTTGAATCCTTCAACCATGATAGGAAACGAGTCAATAAAACACAGCATAAATCAAATTTACAAAACAAGAAAACACGCGGTAAGTGCGAAATATGTGACTCGACCAAGGCAAGATCCTATTAAATAGAAATAGTAAATAGAAATAGCGGAACTTCTTTCTTCTCTCTTTGAACAGTAAAAAAAAGGACAATAAAAACAAACAAAAAGTAAAAAGGGGTCCGGTGTTCCTCGGTCTTCCCCATTGTCCATATATAACTCTGGTAAGAAACGGTTCATCGAAATAGAAAATTTAAGAAGACGTCGGTTGTAATAAATTTCCTATCATCCATATCTCCCTTCCTTTCAAAATACGAATATAGAAATTTGTGAAATATTTGTTTGATTTGGATTGTGAAAAAGGATTATTCATATATAATATGAATAGAATCCAATTACGCCACCAGAATCCAAGCCAATAGAATTGCGAAATGAAGATATCTTTATTAATTTAATTTGAATTCAATTTATTAATATTAATTCAAAATTGAATTCAATTCATAAATTGAATATTGAATATATAATTATAAAATAATTAAAAACATTATTTAGGCTTTGCGGAACGATCTATAAAAAAGGTGATAGAGTTTGATTTCCCAACTCAATTCGTAGTATCTCTAGAGTCCACTCCTTCCCCATATTACGAGTGAAAGGGAAAATGTAAAGACTACCATTAACGCAGCCCAAGCGAGACTTACTATATCCATGTGAATTTATGTCCCCTATCTCTATGAATATGAAGGAATTATTCCATTATTGTTTATTAATAATAGTAGAATCACTGGTGCAGAGTCAAAAGGGGATTCTGACCCAACACCCTTGATGAAAGACTCCAACCCAACTCCCTTATAATAAGTTCTTATATGATTTCTAGGAAAATCAGGAAACATTAAAATTAAACTGCAGTTACGCTTTTCTTTGGAAGTATCAAAGGAAATGCTACTAATATGTATATGTAGGAATACTAAGACCTATTCTTTTTTTTGTTGTTCTTCATTATCATTAAGTAAACGAAAAAAGCCAATTTTTCATCCAATCGAATTCAAGACCCCGTCAGTAGATACTCCATTAGTAATGGAAAAAATCGGTAACTCTTGATTTGATATGATAGCCCTTCCACTACTATAATCTTTCCTTGAATCCTAAATGCAAGGATTCGCAGCACTTTAAAGAACGTAACCCCCAGCTGTTTAGAATCAATAAAGTCTCTTGAGACTTTTTCCTACGCGTGTTTCGCTGGGAAAAGTCGACGAGTTATACCGGCAAAGCAGAATAAGGGATTTCAAGTCTTGTCTTTTGTTGATCAGGCGACACCCAGATTTGAACTGGGGAAAAAGGATTTGCAGTCCCCCACCTTACGCTCGGCCATGCCGCCAAAACGATACCAAATACATGAAAATATTCCCCTTTCCTTTTCCTTTTTTGGGGGGGAGGGGGTTCTAAATGTCTTTTTTTTATTGTACTTCCATATGAAATATGAAATCTCGTTTTCTTAATTCCTTGCCGAAAAGAAATTCGTCCTTTTTTGGGGCGGATCCTTCCCTTCAATTGATTTTATAGTATTTCAAAGCACCCAATATCTAAATCCCTCTCTTTTCTATTGAAAACCCAAATGTGAATTTTCAGTCACAAAAGACAAAATTCAGGACAAATTGGAACCATTAACTATTGACTGTAAATTCATGAACACGACTCTTGGATTTAAATCTCAAATTGGGATTCCCTAATGAAAAAGGATATCAGAAAATCAAAATTGATACATAACTAATCAGTCTTGATTTTTTTATTGAAAAAAAAATCCTTCTCAATTTCAATTAAATTATTTCAATTATAACCAATTATAACGTCAATTATAAGTATATGTAAACCCCAAGCAGAAGTTGTGTTACACAGTTAGCTTATTGGGTATATTATCTGGGTATGATGCCTGTTTATAGGGTTATAGGGAATTTGCGGAAAATTGTCGTACTGCAATTTAGATTGATTAGATTGAAGAGAAAATCGAAATTTTGATATAGTACGACATGTGCTGTCCCCAACAGAAGTATGCAATAAAGGAGAGCGATGTATGGATAGATAGCTATAGCGGCATGTATTTAATAACTACAAGCCTACTTACGCACTTCAATTTTGGAACAAAGGAATCCACAAAAGAGTTAAGTACTAAAAAAAATTAACTTTATATTGTTTCTGATTATTATGTCTTTATCTCAGCGAATAGATCAAATCCCGAATCCATTTATTTTTCTGATATCCAATCGGATTGGAATATGTAATATCATAATAATGCTATAAAGTGAATTACTTTTTTTGTATTCTATACAAAATACAAAACTCCCTAATTCTAAGTGTAATTTCTCAATTCCTTTCCGTTTGGATCGGTCTCTTAGAAATTCCAATTTAATTAAGTCTAAAATCATCTTTTTTCCTCCGTTCATACGTATTTCATACATTCCATATATATGGAGTTGGGTAAAATTTCATGTGATTCAGTAAACAGAATCGAAATTCCATCATTGCTAGATCGATTCATATGATTCAATGCAGAATGAGAAAATAATGGGATTTTTTGATAAATGGGAAATTCAAAATGCGCGGTGACGTAAATGTGCGAATGTCTACAATCCCCGGGTTTAATCAGATACAATTTGAAGGATTTTGTAGGTTCATTGATCAGGGTTTAACAGAAGAACTTTATAAGTTTCCAAAAATTGAAGATACAGATCAAGAAATTGAATTTCAATTATTTGTGGAAACATATCAATTGGTAGAACCCTTGATAAAAGAAAGAGATGCTGTATATGAATCACTCACATATTCTTCTGAATTATATGTATCCGCGGGATTAATTTGGAAAAGCAGAGGGGATATGCAAGAACAAACAATTTTTATTGGAAACATTCCTCTAATGAATTCCTTGGGAACTTCTATAGTAAATGGAATATACAGAATTGTGATCAATCAAATATTGCAAAGCCCTGGTATCTATTACCAGTCAGAATTTGACCATAACGGAATTTTGATCTATGCGGGTACCATAATATCAGATTGGGGAGGAAGATTAGAATTAGAGATTGATAGAAAAGCAAGGATATGGGCTCGCGTGAGTAGGAAACAGAAAATATCTATTCTAGTTCTATCATCAGCTATGGGTTCGAATCTAAGAGAAATTCTAGAGAATATTTGCTACCCTGAAATTTTCTTGTCTTTCCTGACTGATAA
>CM041013.1:114570-117070 GCA_022984855.1 Dimocarpus longan | reverse complement strand
GAACTACGATCTTTGGCTTTGGAACTGAATCATTTCCTTGTATCTGAGAAGAACTTCCAGATTAATAAAAAGGAAGCTTAATCGGAATGAATCACAAATTTTCTTCTATGATTGATCGGTATAAACATCAACAACTCCGAATTGGATCAGTTTCCCCTCAACAAATAAGTGCTTGGACCAATAAAATCCTACCTAATGGAGAGATAGTCGGAGAAGTGACAAAACCCTATACTTTTCATTACAAAACCAATAAAACCGGAAAAGGATGGATTATTTTGTGAAAGAATTTTTGGGCCTATTAAAAGTGGAATTTGTGCTTGTGGAAATTATCGAGTAATCGGGGATGAAAAAGAAGACCCACAATTTTGTGAACAATGCGGAGTTGAATTTGTTAATTCTCGGATACGAAGATATCAAATGGGATACATAAAACTGGGATGCCCGGTAACCCACGTGTGGTATTTGAAACGTCTTCCTAGTTATATCGCGAATCTTTTAGATAAACCTCTTAAAGAATTAGAAGGTCTAGTATATTGCGATGTGTGATTTGATCGAAATTTTGATTTTACAGATTCGAAATATGAAACTGTCATCCCAAGCAATAGAATTGGGATGCCCTGAATCTGACACGTAGGAGTAAGATGAAGCTCAGAATAATGGGTGTATTCAATACTCCCCAATAAAAAAAAAGGGGATTGGTCTATGGTCGACTCAGTAAAAAATAAATAAGAATTTATAGTTGTACCTTGTGAAAAAAAAAAAGACTTCTTTCGTTTGCGGAATTAATCATTCCCTTTCTTTAGAAAGAAATGAAATTATATTATGTTCAAAAAATAAGTAAATATGTCATGGTTGCGGGAGTCTATACATCGCATATAGGCTTTAAGGACATCGTGGCATAACCGTCGAGGTGAAGCAGGACCTAAAAGATCGAATGGAAACGATACATAGACAAGTAAATCCCTTAATAATTACAAGATACTTCTTTCCTTTTCCTTAATTTGAATTGGAGATTTCTCATTCGGGGTAAGGAGACTACTCAAGAATTTCACATTTCCGTTTCGAATGCGTCGATGAAATGTTGCTTGGTCTTCACTAGGAACTTGAGTAAGGAGTAGTGGTTTTGGGTGTTTTCTAGAATTTGAAAGTGGGAACCCCCTTCTTTAGCCTTATTTGGTGTAACTACTTGAGCCGATGAGAGGAAACGTTCATGTCCGATTTTGAAGGGGGGAGATCCTATAGGATCCTATCCCAATTTTTCTTTTGCTAGGCCTATAGCTAAAAAACCTACTTTTTACGATTACGAGGGTTATTCGAATATGAAATCCAATCCTGGAAATACAGCATCCCGCTTTTTTTTACTACCCAAGGTTTCGATACATTTCGCAACCGAGAAATTTCTACGGGAGCAGTTGCTATCCGGGAACAATTAGCCGACCTAGATTTGCAAATTATTATAGATTATTCATTGGTAGACTGGAAAGAATTAGGGGAAGAAGGACCCACAGGTAATGAATGGAAGATCGAAAAATTGAAGAAGAAGGGATTTTTTGGTTAGACGCATAGAATTAGCTAAGCATTTTCTTCGAACAAATATAGAACCAGAGTGGATGGTTTTATGTCTATTACCAGTTCTTCCTCCCGAGTTGAGACCGATCATTCAGATAGAGGGAGGGAAACTAATGAGTTCAGATATTAATGAACTCTATAGAAGAGTTATCTATCGTAACAATACTCTTACCGATCTATTAACAACAAGTAGATCTACGCCAGGGGAATTAGTAATGTGTCAGGAGAAATTGGTACAAGAAGCCGTGGATACACTTCTTGATAATGGAATCCGTGGACAACCAATGAGGGATGGTCATAATAAGGTTTATAAGTCGTTTTCAGATGTAATTGAAGGCAAAGAGGGAAGATTTCGTGAGACTCTGCTTGGCAAACGGGTCGATTATTCGGGGCGTTCTGTCATTGTCGTAGGCCCCTCACTTTCATTACATCGATGTGGATTACCCCGCGAAATCGCAATAGAGCTTTTCCAGACATTTGTAATTTGTAGTCTAATTAGACAACATCTTGCTTCAAACATAGGAGTGCTAAGAGTCAAATTCGGGACAAAGGGCCGATTGTATGGGAAATACTTCAAGAAGTTATGCAGGGACATCCTGTATTGCTGAATAGAGCGCCAACTCTGCATAGATTAGGCATACAGGCATTCCAGCCCATTTTAGTGGAAGGACGTGCTATTTGTTTACATCCATTAGTTTGTAAGGGATTCAATGCAGACTTTGATGGGGATCAAATGGCTGTTCACGTACCTTTATCTTTAGAGGCTCAAGCGGAGGCTCGTTTACTTATGTTTTCTTTCCTAAATGAATCTCTGTCTCCTGCTATTGGGGATCCCATTTCTGTACCGACCCAAGATATGCTTATTGGACTCTATGTATTAACGAGGCAGAATCTTCGGGTATTTGTGCAAAATAGGTATAATCCATGTAAA
>CM041013.1:60721-114070 GCA_022984855.1 Dimocarpus longan | reverse complement strand
GGAGTTCTGATGGGATCCGGTGCATTAGGGCTGGTATGGTCGCACCCGTCATGCTTTGCTCGCGAATGTTACTTAAGGCATTATATCGTATATCGTGGATGCGCATTATTCGTCCAATGGAACTGCGTCCTATATCGTAAAACGTACGCAGCGAAGCGCTTCCGTATCTCCCTCTCCTGGCATAATATACTCCGGCTGCTTCCTATCGTACGCCGAAAACGACGACATCAACCTTTCTCCGGCCCGAGCATCCGAAAATCTTGAGCGGGGTTAGCAAAAATGGGGTGCAACACGAGGACTTCCCAGGAGGTCACCCATCCTAGTACTGCTCTCGCCCAAGCACGCTTAACTTCGGAGTTCTGATGGGATCCGGTGCATTAGTGCTGGTATGGTCGAACCCGTCATGCTTTGCTCGCGAATGTTACTTAAGGCATTATATCGTATATCGTGGATGCGCATTATTCGTCCAATGGAACTGCGTCCTATATCGTAAAACGTACGCAGCGAAGCGCTTCCGTATCTCCCTCTCCTGGCATAATATACTCCGGCTGCTTCCTATCGTACGCCGAAAACGACGACATCAACCTTTCTCCGGCCCGAGCATCCGAAAATCTTGAGCGGGGTTAGCAAAAACGGGGTGCAACACGAGGACTTCCCAGGAGGTCACCCATCCTAGTACTGCTCTCGCCCAAGCACGCTTAACTTCGGAGTTCTGATGGGATCCGGTGCATTAGTGCTGGTATGGTCGCACCCGTCATGCTTTGCTCGCGGATGTTACTTAAGGCATTATATCGTATATCGTGGATGCGCATTATTCGTCCAATGGAACTGCGTCCTATATCGTAAAACGTACGCAGCGAAGCGTTTCCGTATCTCCCTCTCCTGGCATAATATACTCCGGCTGCTTCCTATCGTACGCCGAAAACGACGACATCAACCTTTCTCCGGCCCGAGCATCCGAAAATCTTGAGCGGGGTTAGCAAAAACGGGGTGCGACATGAGGACTTCCCAGGAGGTCACCCATCATAGTACTGCTCTCACCCAAGCACGCTTAACTTCGGAGTTCTGATGGGATCCGGTGCATTAGTGCTGGTATGGTCGCACCCGTCATGCTTTGCTCGCGAATGTTACTTAAGGCATTATATCGTATATCGTGGATGCGCATTATTCGTCCAATGGAACTGCGTCCTATATCGTAAAACGTACGCAGCGAAGCGCTTCCGTATCTCCCTCTCCTGGCATAATATACTCCGGCTGCTTCCTATCGTACGCCGAAAACGACGACATCAACCTTTCTCCTGCCCGAGCATCCGAAAATCTTGAGCGGGGTTAGCAAAAACGGGGTGCAACACGAGGACTTCCCATGAGGTCACCCATCCTAGTACTGCTCTCGCCCAAGCACGCTTAACTTCGGAGTTCTGATGGGATCCGGTGCATTAGTGCTGGTATGGTCGCACCCGTCATGCTTTGCTCGCGAATGTTACTTAAGGCATTATATCGTATATCGTGGATGCGCATTATTCGTCCAATGGAACTGCGTCCTATATCGTAAAACGTACGCAGCGAAGCGCTTCCGTATCTCCCTCTCCTGGCATAATATACTCCGGCTGCTTCCTATCGTACGCCGAAAACGACGACATCAACCTTTCTCCGGCCCGAGCATCCGAAAATCTTGAGCGGGGTTAGCAAAAACGGGGTGCAACACGAGGACTTCCCAGGAGGTCACCCATCCTAGTACTGCTCTCGCCCAAGCACGCTTAACTTCGGAGTTCTGATGGGATCCGGTGCATTAGTGCTGGTATGGTCGCACCCGTCATGCTTTGCTCGCGAATGTTACTTAAGGCATTATATCGTATATCGTGGATGCGCATTATTCGTCCAATGGAACTGCGTCCTATATCGTAAAACGTACGCAGCGAAGCGCTTCCGTATCTCCCTCTCCTGGCATAATATACTCCGGCTGCTTCCTATCGTACGCCGAAAACGACGACATCAACCTTTCTCCGGCCCGAGCATCCGAAAATCTTGAGCGGGGTTAGCAAAAACGGGGTGCAACACGAGGACTTCCCAGGAGGTCACCCATCCTAGTACTGCTCTCGCCCAAGCACGCTTAACTTCGGAGTTCTGATGGGATCCGGTGCATTAGTGCTGGTATGGTCGCACCCGTCATGCTTTGCTCGCGAATGTTACTTAAGGCATTATATCGTATATCGTGGATGCGCATTATTCGTCCAATGGAACTGCGTCCTATATCGTAAAACGTACGCAGCGAAGCGCTTCCGTATCTCCCTCTCCTGGCATAATATACTCCGGCTGCTTCCTATCGTACGCCGAAAACGACGACATCAACCTTTCTCCGGCCCGAGCATCCGAAAATCTTGAGCGGGGTTAGCAAAAACGGGGTGCAACACGAGGACTTCCCAGGAGGTCACCCATCCTAGTACTGCTCTCGCCCAAGCACGCTTAACTTCGGAGTTCGGATGGGATCCGGTGCATTAGTGCTGGTATGGTCGCACCCGTCATGCTTTGCTCGCGAATGTTACTTAAGGCATTATATCGTATATCGTGGATGCGCATTATTCGTCCAATGGAACTGCGTCCTATGTCGTAAAACGTACGCAGCGAAGCGCTTCCGTATCTCCCTCTCCTGGCATAATATACTCCGGCTGCTTCCTATCGTACGCCGAAAACGACGACATCAACCTTTCTCCGGCCCGAGCATCCGAAAATCTTGAGCGGGGTTAGCAAAAACGGGGTGCAACACGAGGACTTCCCAGGAGGTCACCCATCCTAGTACTGCTCTCGCCCAAGCACGCTTCACTTCGGAGTTCTGATGGGATCCGGTGCATTAGTGCTGGTATGGTCGCACCCGTCATGCTTTGCTCGCGAATGTTACTTAAGGCATTATATCGTATATCGTGGATGCGCATTATTCGTCCAATGGAACTGCGTCCTATATCGTAAAACGTACGCAGCGAAGCGCTTCCGTATCTCCCTCTCCTGGCATAATATACTCCGGCTGCTTCCTATCGTACGCCGAAAACGACGACATCAACCTTTCTCCGGCCCGAGCATCCGAAAATCTTGAGCGGGGTTAGCAAAAACGGGGTGCAACACGAGGACTTCCCAGGAGGTCACCCATCCTAGTACTGCTCTCGCCCAAGCACGCTTAACTTCGGAGTTCTGATGGGATCCGGTGCATTAGTGCTGGTATGGTCGCACCCGTCATGCTTTGCTCGCGAATGTTACTTAAGGCATTATATCGTATATCGTGGATGCGCATTATTCGTCCAATGGAACTGCGTCCTATATCGTAAAACGTACGCAGCGAAGCGCTTCCGTATCTCCCTCTCCTGGCATAATATACTCCGGCTGCTTCCTATCGTACGCCGAAAACGACGACATCAACCTTTCTCCGGCCCGAGCATCCGAAAATCTTGAGCGGGGTTAGCAAAAACGGGGTGCAACACGAGGACTTCCCAGGAGGTCACCCATCCTAGTACTGCTCTCGCCCAAGCACGCTTAACTTCGGAGTTCTGATGGGATCCGGTGCATTAGTGCTGGTATGGTCGCACCCGTCATGCTTTGCTCGCGAATGTTACTTAAGGCATTATATCGTATATCGTGGATGCGCATTATTCGTCCAATGGAACTGCGTCCTATATCGTAAAACGTACGCAGCGAAGCGCTTCCGTATCTCCCTCTCCTGGCATAATATACTCCGGCTGCTTCCTATCGTACGCCGAAAACGACGACATCAACCTTTCTCCGGCCCGAGCATCCGAAAATCTTGAGCGGGGTTAGCAAAAACGGGGTGCAACACGAGGACTTCCCAGGAGGTCACCCATCCTAGTACTGCTCTCGCCCAAGCACGCTTAACTTCGGAGTTCTGATGGGATCCGGTGCATTAGTGCTGGTATGGTCGCACCCGTCATGCTTTGCTCGCGAATGTTACTTAAGGCATTATATCGTATATCGTGGATGCGCATTATTCGTCCAATGGAACTGCGTCCTATATCGTAAAACGTACGCAGCGAAGCGCTTCCGTATCTCCCTCTCCTGGCATAATATACTCCGGCTGCTTCCTATCGTACGCCGAAAACGACGACATCAACCTTTCTCCGGCCCGAGCATCCGAAAATCTTGAGCGGGGTTAGCAAAAACGGGGTGCAACACGAGGACTTCCCAGGAGGTCACCCATCCTAGTACTGCTCTCGCCCAAGCACGCTTAACTTCGGAGTTCTGATGGGATCCGGTGCATTAGTGCTGGTATGGTCGCACCCGTCATGCTTTGCTCGCGAATGTTACTTAAGGCATTATATCGTATATCGTGGATGCGCATTATTCGTCCAATGGAACTGCGTCCTATATCGTAAAACGTACGCAGCGAAGCGCTTCCGTATCTCCCTCTCCTGGCATAATATACTCCGGCTGCTTCCTATCGTACGCCGAAAACGACGACATCAACCTTTCTCCGGCCCGAGCATCCGAAAATCTTGAGCGGGGTTAGCAAAAACGGGGTGCAACACGAGGACTTCCCAGGAGGTCACCCATCCTAGTACTGCTCTCGCCCAAGCACGCTTAACTTCGGAGTTCTGATGGGATCCGGTGCATTAGTGCTGGTATGGTCGCACCCGTCATGCTTTGCTCGCGAATGTTACTTAAGGCATTATATCGTATATCGTGGATGCGCATTATTCGTCCAATGGAACTGCGTCCTATATCGTAAAACGTACGCAGCGAAGCGCTTCCGTATCTCCCTCTCCTGGCATAATATACTCCGGCTGCTTCCTATCGTACGCCGAAAACGACGACATCAACCTTTCTCCGGCCCGAGCATCCGAAAATCTTGAGCGGGGTTAGCAAAAACGGGGTGCAACACGAGGACTTCCCAGGAGGTCACCCATCCTAGTACTGCTCTCGCCCAAGCACGCTTAACTTCGGAGTTCTGATGGGATCCGGTGCATTAGTGCTGGTATGGTCGCACCCGTCATGCTTTGCTCGCGAATGTTACTTAAGGCATTATATCGTATATCGTGGATGCGCATTATTCGTCCAATGGAACTGCGTCCTATATCGTAAAACGTACGCAGCGAAGCGCTTCCGTATCTCCCTCTCCTGGCATAATATACTCCGGCTGCTTCCTATCGTACGCCGAAAACGACGACATCAACCTTTCTCCGGCCCGAGCATCCGAAAATCTTGAGCGGGGTTAGCAAAAACGGGGTGCAACACGAGGACTTCCCAGGAGGTCACCCATCCTAGTACTGCTCTCGCCCAAGCACGCTTAACTTCGGAGTTCTGATGGGATCCGGTGCATTAGTGCTGGTATGGTCGCACCCGTCATGCTTTGCTCGCGAATGTTACTTAAGGCATTATATCGTATATCGTGGATGCGCATTATTCGTCCAATGGAACTGCGTCCTATATCGTAAAACGTACGCAGCGAAGCGCTTCCGTATCTCCCTCTCCTGGCATAATATACTCCGGCTGCTTCCTATCGTACGCCGAAAACGACGACATCAACCTTTCTCCGGCCCGAGCATCCGAAAATCTTGAGCGGGGTTAGCAAAAACGGGGTGCAACACGAGGACTTCCCAGGAGGTCACCCATCCTAGTACTGCTCTCGCCCAAGCACGCTTAACTTCGGAGTTCTGATGGGATCCGGTGCATTAGTGCTGGTATGGTCGCACCCGTCATGCTTTGCTCGCGAATGTTACTTAAGGCATTATATCGTATATCGTGGATGCGCATTATTCGTCCAATGGAACTGCGTCCTATATCGTAAAACGTACGCAGCGAAGCGCTTCCGTATCTCCCTCTCCTGGCATAATATACTCCGGCTGCTTCCTATCGTACGCCGAAAACGACGACATCAACCTTTCTCCGGCCCGAGCATCCGAAAATCTTGAGCGGGGTTAGCAAAAACGGGGTGCAACACGAGGACTTCCCAGGAGGTCACCCATCCTAGTACTGCTCTCGCCCAAGCACGCTTAACTTCGGAGTTCTGATGGGATCCGGTGCATTAGTGCTGGTATGGTCGCACCCGTCATGCTTTGCTCGCGAATGTTACTTAAGGCATTATATCGTATATCGTGGATGCGCATTATTCGTCCAATGGAACTGCGTCCTATATCGTAAAACGTACGCAGCGAAGCGCTTCCGTATCTCCCTCTCCTGGCATAATATACTCCGGCTGCTTCCTATCGTACGCCGAAAACGACGACATCAACCTTTCTCCGGCCCGAGCATCCGAAAATCTTGAGCGGGGTTAGCAAAAACGGGGTGCAACACGAGGACTTCCCAGGAGGTCACCCATCCTAGTACTGCTCTCGCCCAAGCACGCTTAACTTCGGAGTTCTGATGGGATCCGGTGCATTAGTGCTGGTATGGTCGCACCCGTCATGCTTTGCTCGCGAATGTTACTTAAGGCATTATATCGTATATCGTGGATGCGCATTATTCGTCCAATGGAACTGCGTCCTATATCGTAAAACGTACGCAGCGAAGCGCTTCCGTATCTCCCTCTCCTGGCATAATATACTCCGGCTGCTTCCTATCGTACGCCGAAAACGACGACATCAACCTTTCTCCGGCCCGAGCATCCGAAAATCTTGAGCGGGGTTAGCAAAAACGGGGTGCAACACGAGGACTTCCCAGGAGGTCACCCATCCTAGTACTGCTCTCGCCCAAGCACGCTTAACTTCGGAGTTCTGATGGGATCCGGTGCATTAGTGCTGGTATGGTCGCACCCGTCATGCTTTGCTCGCGAATGTTACTTAAGGCATTATATCGTATATCGTGGATGCGCATTATTCGTCCAATGGAACTGCGTCCTATATCGTAAAACGTACGCAGCGAAGCGCTTCCGTATCTCCCTCTCCTGGCATAATATACTCCGGCTGCTTCCTATCGTACGCCGAAAACGACGACATCAACCTTTCTCCGGCCCGAGCATCCGAAAATCTTGAGCGGGGTTAGCAAAAACGGGGTGCAACACGAGGACTTCCCAGGAGGTCACCCATCCTAGTACTGCTCTCGCCCAAGCACGCTTAACTTCGGAGTTCTGATGGGATCCGGTGCATTAGTGCTGGTATGGTCGCACCCGTCATGCTTTGCTCGCGAATGTTACTTAAGGCATTATATCGTATATCGTGGATGCGCATTATTCGTCCAATGGAACTGCGTCCTATATCGTAAAACGTACGCAGCGAAGCGCTTCCGTATCTCCCTCTCCTGGCATAATATACTCCGGCTGCTTCCTATCGTACGCCGAAAACGACGACATCAACCTTTCTCCGGCCCGAGCATCCGAAAATCTTGAGCGGGGTTAGCAAAAACGGGGTGCAACACGAGGACTTCCCAGGAGGTCACCCATCCTAGTACTGCTCTCGCCCAAGCACGCTTAACTTCGGAGTTCTGATGGGATCCGGTGCATTAGTGCTGGTATGGTCGCACCCGTCATGCTTTGCTCGCGAATGTTACTTAAGGCATTATATCGTATATCGTGGATGCGCATTATTCGTCCAATGGAACTGCGTCCTATATCGTAAAACGTACGCAGCGAAGCGCTTCCGTATCTCCCTCTCCTGGCATAATATACTCCGGCTGCTTCCTATCGTACGCCGAAAACGACGACATCAACCTTTCTCCGGCCCGAGCATCCGAAAATCTTGAGCGGGGTTAGCAAAAACGGGGTGCAACACGAGGACTTCCCAGGAGGTCACCCATCCTAGTACTGCTCTCGCCCAAGCACGCTTAACTTCGGAGTTCTGATGGGATCCGGTGCATTAGTGCTGGTATGGTCGCACCCGTCATGCTTTGCTCGCGAATGTTACTTAAGGCATTATATCGTATATCGTGGATGCGCATTATTCGTCCAATGGAACTGCGTCCTATATCGTAAAACGTACGCAGCGAAGCGCTTCCGTATCTCCCTCTCCTGGCATAATATACTCCGGCTGCTTCCTATCGTACGCCGAAAACGACGACATCAACCTTTCTCCGGCCCGAGCATCCGAAAATCTTGAGCGGGGTTAGCAAAAACGGGGTGCAACACGAGGACTTCCCAGGAGGTCACCCATCCTAGTACTGCTCTCGCCCAAGCACGCTTAACTTCGGAGTTCTGATGGGATCCGGTGCATTAGTGCTGGTATGGTCGCACCCGTCATGCTTTGCTCGCGAATGTTACTTAAGGCATTATATCGTATATCGTGGATGCGCATTATTCGTCCAATGGAACTGCGTCCTATATCGTAAAACGTACGCAGCGAAGCGCTTCCGTATCTCCCTCTCCTGGCATAATATACTCCGGCTGCTTCCTATCGTACGCCGAAAACGACGACATCAACCTTTCTCCGGCCCGAGCATCCGAAAATCTTGAGCGGGGTTAGCAAAAACGGGGTGCAACACGAGGACTTCCCAGGAGGTCACCCATCCTAGTACTGCTCTCGCCCAAGCACGCTTAACTTCGGAGTTCTGATGGGATCCGGTGCATTAGTGCTGGTATGGTCGCACCCGTCATGCTTTGCTCGCGAATGTTACTTAAGGCATTATATCGTATATCGTGGATGCGCATTATTCGTCCAATGGAACTGCGTCCTATATCGTAAAACGTACGCAGCGAAGCGCTTCCGTATCTCCCTCTCCTGGCATAATATACTCCGGCTGCTTCCTATCGTACGCCGAAAACGACGACATCAACCTTTCTCCGGCCCGAGCATCCGAAAATCTTGAGCGGGGTTAGCAAAAACGGGGTGCAACACGAGGACTTCCCAGGAGGTCACCCATCCTAGTACTGCTCTCGCCCAAGCACGCTTAACTTCGGAGTTCTGATGGGATCCGGTGCATTAGTGCTGGTATGGTCGCACCCGTCATGCTTTGCTCGCGAATGTTACTTAAGGCATTATATCGTATATCGTGGATGCGCATTATTCGTCCAATGGAACTGCGTCCTATATCGTAAAACGTACGCAGCGAAGCGCTTCCGTATCTCCCTCTCCTGGCATAATATACTCCGGCTGCTTCCTATCGTACGCCGAAAACGACGACATCAACCTTTCTCCGGCCCGAGCATCCGAAAATCTTGAGCGGGGTTAGCAAAAACGGGGTGCAACACGAGGACTTCCCAGGAGGTCACCCATCCTAGTACTGCTCTCGCCCAAGCACGCTTAACTTCGGAGTTCTGATGGGATCCGGTGCATTAGTGCTGGTATGGTCGCACCCGTCATGCTTTGCTCGCGAATGTTACTTAAGGCATTATATCGTATATCGTGGATGCGCATTATTCGTCCAATGGAACTGCGTCCTATATCGTAAAACGTACGCAGCGAAGCGCTTCCGTATCTCCCTCTCCTGGCATAATATACTCCGGCTGCTTCCTATCGTACGCCGAAAACGACGACATCAACCTTTCTCCGGCCCGAGCATCCGAAAATCTTGAGCGGGGTTAGCAAAAACGGGGTGCAACACGAGGACTTCCCAGGAGGTCACCCATCCTAGTACTGCTCTCGCCCAAGCACGCTTAACTTCGGAGTTCTGATGGGATCCGGTGCATTAGTGCTGGTATGGTCGCACCCGTCATGCTTTGCTCGCGAATGTTACTTAAGGCATTATATCGTATATCGTGGATGCGCATTATTCGTCCAATGGAACTGCGTCCTATATCGTAAAACGTACGCAGCGAAGCGCTTCCGTATCTCCCTCTCCTGGCATAATATACTCCGGCTGCTTCCTATCGTACGCCGAAAACGACGACATCAACCTTTCTCCGGCCCGAGCATCCGAAAATCTTGAGCGGGGTTAGCAAAAACGGGGTGCAACACGAGGACTTCCCAGGAGGTCACCCATCCTAGTACTGCTCTCGCCCAAGCACGCTTAACTTCGGAGTTCTGATGGGATCCGGTGCATTAGTGCTGGTATGGTCGCACCCGTCATGCTTTGCTCGCGAATGTTACTTAAGGCATTATATCGTATATCGTGGATGCGCATTATTCGTCCAATGGAACTGCGTCCTATATCGTAAAACGTACGCAGCGAAGCGCTTCCGTATCTCCCTCTCCTGGCATAATATACTCCGGCTGCTTCCTATCGTACGCCGAAAACGACGACATCAACCTTTCTCCGGCCCGAGCATCCGAAAATCTTGAGCGGGGTTAGCAAAAACGGGGTGCAACACGAGGACTTCCCAGGAGGTCACCCATCCTAGTACTGCTCTCGCCCAAGCACGCTTAACTTCGGAGTTCTGATGGGATCCGGTGCATTAGTGCTGGTATGGTCGCACCCGTCATGCTTTGCTCGCGAATGTTACTTAAGGCATTATATCGTATATCGTGGATGCGCATTATTCGTCCAATGGAACTGCGTCCTATATCGTAAAACGTACGCAGCGAAGCGCTTCCGTATCTCCCTCTCCTGGCATAATATACTCCGGCTGCTTCCTATCGTACGCCGAAAACGACGACATCAACCTTTCTCCGGCCCGAGCATCCGAAAATCTTGAGCGGGGTTAGCAAAAACGGGGTGCAACACGAGGACTTCCCAGGAGGTCACCCATCCTAGTACTGCTCTCGCCCAAGCACGCTTAACTTCGGAGTTCTGATGGGATCCGGTGCATTAGTGCTGGTATGGTCGCACCCGTCATGCTTTGCTCGCGAATGTTACTTAAGGCATTATATCGTATATCGTGGATGCGCATTATTCGTCCAATGGAACTGCGTCCTATATCGTAAAACGTACGCAGCGAAGCGCTTCCGTATCTCCCTCTCCTGGCATAATATACTCCGGCTGCTTCCTATCGTACGCCGAAAACGACGACATCAACCTTTCTCCGGCCCGAGCATCCGAAAATCTTGAGCGGGGTTAGCAAAAACGGGGTGCAACACGAGGACTTCCCAGGAGGTCACCCATCCTAGTACTGCTCTCGCCCAAGCACGCTTAACTTCGGAGTTCTGATGGGATCCGGTGCATTAGTGCTGGTATGGTCGCACCCGTCATGCTTTGCTCGCGAATGTTACTTAAGGCATTATATCGTATATCGTGGATGCGCATTATTCGTCCAATGGAACTGCGTCCTATATCGTAAAACGTACGCAGCGAAGCGCTTCCGTATCTCCCTCTCCTGGCATAATATACTCCGGCTGCTTCCTATCGTACGCCGAAAACGACGACATCAACCTTTCTCCGGCCCGAGCATCCGAAAATCTTGAGCGGGGTTAGCAAAAACGGGGTGCAACACGAGGACTTCCCAGGAGGTCACCCATCCTAGTACTGCTCTCGCCCAAGCACGCTTAACTTCGGAGTTCTGATGGGATCCGGTGCATTAGTGCTGGTATGGTCGCACCCGTCATGCTTTGCTCGCGAATGTTACTTAAGGCATTATATCGTATATCGTGGATGCGCATTATTCGTCCAATGGAACTGCGTCCTATATCGTAAAACGTACGCAGCGAAGCGCTTCCGTATCTCCCTCTCCTGGCATAATATACTCCGGCTGCTTCCTATCGTACGCCGAAAACGACGACATCAACCTTTCTCCGGCCCGAGCATCCGAAAATCTTGAGCGGGGTTAGCAAAAACGGGGTGCAACACGAGGACTTCCCAGGAGGTCACCCATCCTAGTACTGCTCTCGCCCAAGCACGCTTAACTTCGGAGTTCTGATGGGATCCGGTGCATTAGTGCTGGTATGGTCGCACCCGTCATGCTTTGCTCGCGAATGTTACTTAAGGCATTATATCGTATATCGTGGATGCGCATTATTCGTCCAATGGAACTGCGTCCTATATCGTAAAACGTACGCAGCGAAGCGCTTCCGTATCTCCCTCTCCTGGCATAATATACTCCGGCTGCTTCCTATCGTACGCCGAAAACGACGACATCAACCTTTCTCCGGCCCGAGCATCCGAAAATCTTGAGCGGGGTTAGCAAAAACGGGGTGCAACACGAGGACTTCCCAGGAGGTCACCCATCCTAGTACTGCTCTCGCCCAAGCACGCTTAACTTCGGAGTTCTGATGGGATCCGGTGCATTAGTGCTGGTATGGTCGCACCCGTCATGCTTTGCTCGCGAATGTTACTTAAGGCATTATATCGTATATCGTGGATGCGCATTATTCGTCCAATGGAACTGCGTCCTATATCGTAAAACGTACGCAGCGAAGCGCTTCCGTATCTCCCTCTCCTGGCATAATATACTCCGGCTGCTTCCTATCGTACGCCGAAAACGACGACATCAACCTTTCTCCGGCCCGAGCATCCGAAAATCTTGAGCGGGGTTAGCAAAAACGGGGTGCAACACGAGGACTTCCCAGGAGGTCACCCATCCTAGTACTGCTCTCGCCCAAGCACGCTTAACTTCGGAGTTCTGATGGGATCCGGTGCATTAGTGCTGGTATGGTCGCACCCGTCATGCTTTGCTCGCGAATGTTACTTAAGGCATTATATCGTATATCGTGGATGCGCATTATTCGTCCAATGGAACTGCGTCCTATATCGTAAAACGTACGCAGCGAAGCGCTTCCGTATCTCCCTCTCCTGGCATAATATACTCCGGCTGCTTCCTATCGTACGCCGAAAACGACGACATCAACCTTTCTCCGGCCCGAGCATCCGAAAATCTTGAGCGGGGTTAGCAAAAACGGGGTGCAACACGAGGACTTCCCAGGAGGTCACCCATCCTAGTACTGCTCTCGCCCAAGCACGCTTAACTTCGGAGTTCTGATGGGATCCGGTGCATTAGTGCTGGTATGGTCGCACCCGTCATGCTTTGCTCGCGAATGTTACTTAAGGCATTATATCGTATATCGTGGATGCGCATTATTCGTCCAATGGAACTGCGTCCTATATCGTAAAACGTACGCAGCGAAGCGCTTCCGTATCTCCCTCTCCTGGCATAATATACTCCGGCTGCTTCCTATCGTACGCCGAAAACGACGACATCAACCTTTCTCCGGCCCGAGCATCCGAAAATCTTGAGCGGGGTTAGCAAAAACGGGGTGCAACACGAGGACTTCCCAGGAGGTCACCCATCCTAGTACTGCTCTCGCCCAAGCACGCTTAACTTCGGAGTTCTGATGGGATCCGGTGCATTAGTGCTGGTATGGTCGCACCCGTCATGCTTTGCTCGCGAATGTTACTTAAGGCATTATATCGTATATCGTGGATGCGCATTATTCGTCCAATGGAACTGCGTCCTATATCGTAAAACGTACGCAGCGAAGCGCTTCCGTATCTCCCTCTCCTGGCATAATATACTCCGGCTGCTTCCTATCGTACGCCGAAAACGACGACATCAACCTTTCTCCGGCCCGAGCATCCGAAAATCTTGAGCGGGGTTAGCAAAAACGGGGTGCAACACGAGGACTTCCCAGGAGGTCACCCATCCTAGTACTGCTCTCGCCCAAGCACGCTTAACTTCGGAGTTCTGATGGGATCCGGTGCATTAGTGCTGGTATGGTCGCACCCGTCATGCTTTGCTCGCGAATGTTACTTAAGGCATTATATCGTATATCGTGGATGCGCATTATTCGTCCAATGGAACTGCGTCCTATATCGTAAAACGTACGCAGCGAAGCGCTTCCGTATCTCCCTCTCCTGGCATAATATACTCCGGCTGCTTCCTATCGTACGCCGAAAACGACGACATCAACCTTTCTCCGGCCCGAGCATCCGAAAATCTTGAGCGGGGTTAGCAAAAACGGGGTGCAACACGAGGACTTCCCAGGAGGTCACCCATCCTAGTACTGCTCTCGCCCAAGCACGCTTAACTTCGGAGTTCTGATGGGATCCGGTGCATTAGTGCTGGTATGGTCGCACCCGTCATGCTTTGCTCGCGAATGTTACTTAAGGCATTATATCGTATATCGTGGATGCGCATTATTCGTCCAATGGAACTGCGTCCTATATCGTAAAACGTACGCAGCGAAGCGCTTCCGTATCTCCCTCTCCTGGCATAATATACTCCGGCTGCTTCCTATCGTACGCCGAAAACGACGACATCAACCTTTCTCCGGCCCGAGCATCCGAAAATCTTGAGCGGGGTTAGCAAAAACGGGGTGCAACACGAGGACTTCCCAGGAGGTCACCCATCCTAGTACTGCTCTCGCCCAAGCACGCTTAACTTCGGAGTTCTGATGGGATCCGGTGCATTAGTGCTGGTATGGTCGCACCCGTCATGCTTTGCTCGCGAATGTTACTTAAGGCATTATATCGTATATCGTGGATGCGCATTATTCGTCCAATGGAACTGCGTCCTATATCGTAAAACGTACGCAGCGAAGCGCTTCCGTATCTCCCTCTCCTGGCATAATATACTCCGGCTGCTTCCTATCGTACGCCGAAAACGACGACATCAACCTTTCTCCGGCCCGAGCATCCGAAAATCTTGAGCGGGGTTAGCAAAAACGGGGTGCAACACGAGGACTTCCCAGGAGGTCACCCATCCTAGTACTGCTCTCGCCCAAGCACGCTTAACTTCGGAGTTCTGATGGGATCCGGTGCATTAGTGCTGGTATGGTCGCACCCGTCATGCTTTGCTCGCGAATGTTACTTAAGGCATTATATCGTATATCGTGGATGCGCATTATTCGTCCAATGGAACTGCGTCCTATATCGTAAAACGTACGCAGCGAAGCGCTTCCGTATCTCCCTCTCCTGGCATAATATACTCCGGCTGCTTCCTATCGTACGCCGAAAACGACGACATCAACCTTTCTCCGGCCCGAGCATCCGAAAATCTTGAGCGGGGTTAGCAAAAACGGGGTGCAACACGAGGACTTCCCAGGAGGTCACCCATCCTAGTACTGCTCTCGCCCAAGCACGCTTAACTTCGGAGTTCTGATGGGATCCGGTGCATTAGTGCTGGTATGGTCGCACCCGTCATGCTTTGCTCGCGAATGTTACTTAAGGCATTATATCGTATATCGTGGATGCGCATTATTCGTCCAATGGAACTGCGTCCTATATCGTAAAACGTACGCAGCGAAGCGCTTCCGTATCTCCCTCTCCTGGCATAATATACTCCGGCTGCTTCCTATCGTACGCCGAAAACGACGACATCAACCTTTCTCCGGCCCGAGCATCCGAAAATCTTGAGCGGGGTTAGCAAAAACGGGGTGCAACACGAGGACTTCCCAGGAGGTCACCCATCCTAGTACTGCTCTCGCCCAAGCACGCTTAACTTCGGAGTTCTGATGGGATCCGGTGCATTAGTGCTGGTATGGTCGCACCCGTCATGCTTTGCTCGCGAATGTTACTTAAGGCATTATATCGTATATCGTGGATGCGCATTATTCGTCCAATGGAACTGCGTCCTATATCGTAAAACGTACGCAGCGAAGCGCTTCCGTATCTCCCTCTCCTGGCATAATATACTCCGGCTGCTTCCTATCGTACGCCGAAAACGACGACATCAACCTTTCTCCGGCCCGAGCATCCGAAAATCTTGAGCGGGGTTAGCAAAAACGGGGTGCAACACGAGGACTTCCCAGGAGGTCACCCATCCTAGTACTGCTCTCGCCCAAGCACGCTTAACTTCGGAGTTCTGATGGGATCCGGTGCATTAGTGCTGGTATGGTCGCACCCGTCATGCTTTGCTCGCGAATGTTACTTAAGGCATTATATCGTATATCGTGGATGCGCATTATTCGTCCAATGGAACTGCGTCCTATATCGTAAAACGTACGCAGCGAAGCGCTTCCGTATCTCCCTCTCCTGGCATAATATACTCCGGCTGCTTCCTATCGTACGCCGAAAACGACGACATCAACCTTTCTCCGGCCCGAGCATCCGAAAATCTTGAGCGGGGTTAGCAAAAACGGGGTGCAACACGAGGACTTCCCAGGAGGTCACCCATCCTAGTACTGCTCTCGCCCAAGCACGCTTAACTTCGGAGTTCTGATGGGATCCGGTGCATTAGTGCTGGTATGGTCGCACCCGTCATGCTTTGCTCGCGAATGTTACTTAAGGCATTATATCGTATATCGTGGATGCGCATTATTCGTCCAATGGAACTGCGTCCTATATCGTAAAACGTACGCAGCGAAGCGCTTCCGTATCTCCCTCTCCTGGCATAATATACTCCGGCTGCTTCCTATCGTACGCCGAAAACGACGACATCAACCTTTCTCCGGCCCGAGCATCCGAAAATCTTGAGCGGGGTTAGCAAAAACGGGGTGCAACACGAGGACTTCCCAGGAGGTCACCCATCCTAGTACTGCTCTCGCCCAAGCACGCTTAACTTCGGAGTTCTGATGGGATCCGGTGCATTAGTGCTGGTATGGTCGCACCCGTCATGCTTTGCTCGCGAATGTTACTTAAGGCATTATATCGTATATCGTGGATGCGCATTATTCGTCCAATGGAACTGCGTCCTATATCGTAAAACGTACGCAGCGAAGCGCTTCCGTATCTCCCTCTCCTGGCATAATATACTCCGGCTGCTTCCTATCGTACGCCGAAAACGACGACATCAACCTTTCTCCGGCCCGAGCATCCGAAAATCTTGAGCGGGGTTAGCAAAAACGGGGTGCAACACGAGGACTTCCCAGGAGGTCACCCATCCTAGTACTGCTCTCGCCCAAGCACGCTTAACTTCGGAGTTCTGATGGGATCCGGTGCATTAGTGCTGGTATGGTCGCACCCGTCATGCTTTGCTCGCGAATGTTACTTAAGGCATTATATCGTATATCGTGGATGCGCATTATTCGTCCAATGGAACTGCGTCCTATATCGTAAAACGTACGCAGCGAAGCGCTTCCGTATCTCCCTCTCCTGGCATAATATACTCCGGCTGCTTCCTATCGTACGCCGAAAACGACGACATCAACCTTTCTCCGGCCCGAGCATCCGAAAATCTTGAGCGGGGTTAGCAAAAACGGGGTGCAACACGAGGACTTCCCAGGAGGTCACCCATCCTAGTACTGCTCTCGCCCAAGCACGCTTAACTTCGGAGTTCTGATGGGATCCGGTGCATTAGTGCTGGTATGGTCGCACCCGTCATGCTTTGCTCGCGAATGTTACTTAAGGCATTATATCGTATATCGTGGATGCGCATTATTCGTCCAATGGAACTGCGTCCTATATCGTAAAACGTACGCAGCGAAGCGCTTCCGTATCTCCCTCTCCTGGCATAATATACTCCGGCTGCTTCCTATCGTACGCCGAAAACGACGACATCAACCTTTCTCCGGCCCGAGCATCCGAAAATCTTGAGCGGGGTTAGCAAAAACGGGGTGCAACACGAGGACTTCCCAGGAGGTCACCCATCCTAGTACTGCTCTCGCCCAAGCACGCTTAACTTCGGAGTTCTGATGGGATCCGGTGCATTAGTGCTGGTATGGTCGCACCCGTCATGCTTTGCTCGCGAATGTTACTTAAGGCATTATATCGTATATCGTGGATGCGCATTATTCGTCCAATGGAACTGCGTCCTATATCGTAAAACGTACGCAGCGAAGCGCTTCCGTATCTCCCTCTCCTGGCATAATATACTCCGGCTGCTTCCTATCGTACGCCGAAAACGACGACATCAACCTTTCTCCGGCCCGAGCATCCGAAAATCTTGAGCGGGGTTAGCAAAAACGGGGTGCAACACGAGGACTTCCCAGGAGGTCACCCATCCTAGTACTGCTCTCGCCCAAGCACGCTTAACTTCGGAGTTCTGATGGGATCCGGTGCATTAGTGCTGGTATGGTCGCACCCGTCATGCTTTGCTCGCGAATGTTACTTAAGGCATTATATCGTATATCGTGGATGCGCATTATTCGTCCAATGGAACTGCGTCCTATATCGTAAAACGTACGCAGCGAAGCGCTTCCGTATCTCCCTCTCCTGGCATAATATACTCCGGCTGCTTCCTATCGTACGCCGAAAACGACGACATCAACCTTTCTCCGGCCCGAGCATCCGAAAATCTTGAGCGGGGTTAGCAAAAACGGGGTGCAACACGAGGACTTCCCAGGAGGTCACCCATCCTAGTACTGCTCTCGCCCAAGCACGCTTAACTTCGGAGTTCTGATGGGATCCGGTGCATTAGTGCTGGTATGGTCGCACCCGTCATGCTTTGCTCGCGAATGTTACTTAAGGCATTATATCGTATATCGTGGATGCGCATTATTCGTCCAATGGAACTGCGTCCTATATCGTAAAACGTACGCAGCGAAGCGCTTCCGTATCTCCCTCTCCTGGCATAATATACTCCGGCTGCTTCCTATCGTACGCCGAAAACGACGACATCAACCTTTCTCCGGCCCGAGCATCCGAAAATCTTGAGCGGGGTTAGCAAAAACGGGGTGCAACACGAGGACTTCCCAGGAGGTCACCCATCCTAGTACTGCTCTCGCCCAAGCACGCTTAACTTCGGAGTTCTGATGGGATCCGGTGCATTAGTGCTGGTATGGTCGCACCCGTCATGCTTTGCTCGCGAATGTTACTTAAGGCATTATATCGTATATCGTGGATGCGCATTATTCGTCCAATGGAACTGCGTCCTATATCGTAAAACGTACGCAGCGAAGCGCTTCCGTATCTCCCTCTCCTGGCATAATATACTCCGGCTGCTTCCTATCGTACGCCGAAAACGACGACATCAACCTTTCTCCGGCCCGAGCATCCGAAAATCTTGAGCGGGGTTAGCAAAAACGGGGTGCAACACGAGGACTTCCCAGGAGGTCACCCATCCTAGTACTGCTCTCGCCCAAGCACGCTTAACTTCGGAGTTCTGATGGGATCCGGTGCATTAGTGCTGGTATGGTCGCACCCGTCATGCTTTGCTCGCGAATGTTACTTAAGGCATTATATCGTATATCGTGGATGCGCATTATTCGTCCAATGGAACTGCGTCCTATATCGTAAAACGTACGCAGCGAAGCGCTTCCGTATCTCCCTCTCCTGGCATAATATACTCCGGCTGCTTCCTATCGTACGCCGAAAACGACGACATCAACCTTTCTCCGGCCCGAGCATCCGAAAATCTTGAGCGGGGTTAGCAAAAACGGGGTGCAACACGAGGACTTCCCAGGAGGTCACCCATCCTAGTACTGCTCTCGCCCAAGCACGCTTAACTTCGGAGTTCTGATGGGATCCGGTGCATTAGTGCTGGTATGGTCGCACCCGTCATGCTTTGCTCGCGAATGTTACTTAAGGCATTATATCGTATATCGTGGATGCGCATTATTCGTCCAATGGAACTGCGTCCTATATCGTAAAACGTACGCAGCGAAGCGCTTCCGTATCTCCCTCTCCTGGCATAATATACTCCGGCTGCTTCCTATCGTACGCCGAAAACGACGACATCAACCTTTCTCCGGCCCGAGCATCCGAAAATCTTGAGCGGGGTTAGCAAAAACGGGGTGCAACACGAGGACTTCCCAGGAGGTCACCCATCCTAGTACTGCTCTCGCCCAAGCACGCTTAACTTCGGAGTTCTGATGGGATCCGGTGCATTAGTGCTGGTATGGTCGCACCCGTCATGCTTTGCTCGCGAATGTTACTTAAGGCATTATATCGTATATCGTGGATGCGCATTATTCGTCCAATGGAACTGCGTCCTATATCGTAAAACGTACGCAGCGAAGCGCTTCCGTATCTCCCTCTCCTGGCATAATATACTCCGGCTGCTTCCTATCGTACGCCGAAAACGACGACATCAACCTTTCTCCGGCCCGAGCATCCGAAAATCTTGAGCGGGGTTAGCAAAAACGGGGTGCAACACGAGGACTTCCCAGGAGGTCACCCATCCTAGTACTGCTCTCGCCCAAGCACGCTTAACTTCGGAGTTCTGATGGGATCCGGTGCATTAGTGCTGGTATGGTCGCACCCGTCATGCTTTGCTCGCGAATGTTACTTAAGGCATTATATCGTATATCGTGGATGCGCATTATTCGTCCAATGGAACTGCGTCCTATATCGTAAAACGTACGCAGCGAAGCGCTTCCGTATCTCCCTCTCCTGGCATAATATACTCCGGCTGCTTCCTATCGTACGCCGAAAACGACGACATCAACCTTTCTCCGGCCCGAGCATCCGAAAATCTTGAGCGGGGTTAGCAAAAACGGGGTGCAACACGAGGACTTCCCAGGAGGTCACCCATCCTAGTACTGCTCTCGCCCAAGCACGCTTAACTTCGGAGTTCTGATGGGATCCGGTGCATTAGTGCTGGTATGGTCGCACCCGTCATGCTTTGCTCGCGAATGTTACTTAAGGCATTATATCGTATATCGTGGATGCGCATTATTCGTCCAATGGAACTGCGTCCTATATCGTAAAACGTACGCAGCGAAGCGCTTCCGTATCTCCCTCTCCTGGCATAATATACTCCGGCTGCTTCCTATCGTACGCCGAAAACGACGACATCAACCTTTCTCCGGCCCGAGCATCCGAAAATCTTGAGCGGGGTTAGCAAAAACGGGGTGCAACACGAGGACTTCCCAGGAGGTCACCCATCCTAGTACTGCTCTCGCCCAAGCACGCTTAACTTCGGAGTTCTGATGGGATCCGGTGCATTAGTGCTGGTATGGTCGCACCCGTCATGCTTTGCTCGCGAATGTTACTTAAGGCATTATATCGTATATCGTGGATGCGCATTATTCGTCCAATGGAACTGCGTCCTATATCGTAAAACGTACGCAGCGAAGCGCTTCCGTATCTCCCTCTCCTGGCATAATATACTCCGGCTGCTTCCTATCGTACGCCGAAAACGACGACATCAACCTTTCTCCGGCCCGAGCATCCGAAAATCTTGAGCGGGGTTAGCAAAAACGGGGTGCAACACGAGGACTTCCCAGGAGGTCACCCATCCTAGTACTGCTCTCGCCCAAGCACGCTTAACTTCGGAGTTCTGATGGGATCCGGTGCATTAGTGCTGGTATGGTCGCACCCGTCATGCTTTGCTCGCGAATGTTACTTAAGGCATTATATCGTATATCGTGGATGCGCATTATTCGTCCAATGGAACTGCGTCCTATATCGTAAAACGTACGCAGCGAAGCGCTTCCGTATCTCCCTCTCCTGGCATAATATACTCCGGCTGCTTCCTATCGTACGCCGAAAACGACGACATCAACCTTTCTCCGGCCCGAGCATCCGAAAATCTTGAGCGGGGTTAGCAAAAACGGGGTGCAACACGAGGACTTCCCAGGAGGTCACCCATCCTAGTACTGCTCTCGCCCAAGCACGCTTAACTTCGGAGTTCTGATGGGATCCGGTGCATTAGTGCTGGTATGGTCGCACCCGTCATGCTTTGCTCGCGAATGTTACTTAAGGCATTATATCGTATATCGTGGATGCGCATTATTCGTCCAATGGAACTGCGTCCTATATCGTAAAACGTACGCAGCGAAGCGCTTCCGTATCTCCCTCTCCTGGCATAATATACTCCGGCTGCTTCCTATCGTACGCCGAAAACGACGACATCAACCTTTCTCCGGCCCGAGCATCCGAAAATCTTGAGCGGGGTTAGCAAAAACGGGGTGCAACACGAGGACTTCCCAGGAGGTCACCCATCCTAGTACTGCTCTCGCCCAAGCACGCTTAACTTCGGAGTTCTGATGGGATCCGGTGCATTAGTGCTGGTATGGTCGCACCCGTCATGCTTTGCTCGCGAATGTTACTTAAGGCATTATATCGTATATCGTGGATGCGCATTATTCGTCCAATGGAACTGCGTCCTATATCGTAAAACGTACGCAGCGAAGCGCTTCCGTATCTCCCTCTCCTGGCATAATATACTCCGGCTGCTTCCTATCGTACGCCGAAAACGACGACATCAACCTTTCTCCGGCCCGAGCATCCGAAAATCTTGAGCGGGGTTAGCAAAAACGGGGTGCAACACGAGGACTTCCCAGGAGGTCACCCATCCTAGTACTGCTCTCGCCCAAGCACGCTTAACTTCGGAGTTCTGATGGGATCCGGTGCATTAGTGCTGGTATGGTCGCACCCGTCATGCTTTGCTCGCGAATGTTACTTAAGGCATTATATCGTATATCGTGGATGCGCATTATTCGTCCAATGGAACTGCGTCCTATATCGTAAAACGTACGCAGCGAAGCGCTTCCGTATCTCCCTCTCCTGGCATAATATACTCCGGCTGCTTCCTATCGTACGCCGAAAACGACGACATCAACCTTTCTCCGGCCCGAGCATCCGAAAATCTTGAGCGGGGTTAGCAAAAACGGGGTGCAACACGAGGACTTCCCAGGAGGTCACCCATCCTAGTACTGCTCTCGCCCAAGCACGCTTAACTTCGGAGTTCTGATGGGATCCGGTGCATTAGTGCTGGTATGGTCGCACCCGTCATGCTTTGCTCGCGAATGTTACTTAAGGCATTATATCGTATATCGTGGATGCGCATTATTCGTCCAATGGAACTGCGTCCTATATCGTAAAACGTACGCAGCGAAGCGCTTCCGTATCTCCCTCTCCTGGCATAATATACTCCGGCTGCTTCCTATCGTACGCCGAAAACGACGACATCAACCTTTCTCCGGCCCGAGCATCCGAAAATCTTGAGCGGGGTTAGCAAAAACGGGGTGCAACACGAGGACTTCCCAGGAGGTCACCCATCCTAGTACTGCTCTCGCCCAAGCACGCTTAACTTCGGAGTTCTGATGGGATCCGGTGCATTAGTGCTGGTATGGTCGCACCCGTCATGCTTTGCTCGCGAATGTTACTTAAGGCATTATATCGTATATCGTGGATGCGCATTATTCGTCCAATGGAACTGCGTCCTATATCGTAAAACGTACGCAGCGAAGCGCTTCCGTATCTCCCTCTCCTGGCATAATATACTCCGGCTGCTTCCTATCGTACGCCGAAAACGACGACATCAACCTTTCTCCGGCCCGAGCATCCGAAAATCTTGAGCGGGGTTAGCAAAAACGGGGTGCAACACGAGGACTTCCCAGGAGGTCACCCATCCTAGTACTGCTCTCGCCCAAGCACGCTTAACTTCGGAGTTCTGATGGGATCCGGTGCATTAGTGCTGGTATGGTCGCACCCGTCATGCTTTGCTCGCGAATGTTACTTAAGGCATTATATCGTATATCGTGGATGCGCATTATTCGTCCAATGGAACTGCGTCCTATATCGTAAAACGTACGCAGCGAAGCGCTTCCGTATCTCCCTCTCCTGGCATAATATACTCCGGCTGCTTCCTATCGTACGCCGAAAACGACGACATCAACCTTTCTCCGGCCCGAGCATCCGAAAATCTTGAGCGGGGTTAGCAAAAACGGGGTGCAACACGAGGACTTCCCAGGAGGTCACCCATCCTAGTACTGCTCTCGCCCAAGCACGCTTAACTTCGGAGTTCTGATGGGATCCGGTGCATTAGTGCTGGTATGGTCGCACCCGTCATGCTTTGCTCGCGAATGTTACTTAAGGCATTATATCGTATATCGTGGATGCGCATTATTCGTCCAATGGAACTGCGTCCTATATCGTAAAACGTACGCAGCGAAGCGCTTCCGTATCTCCCTCTCCTGGCATAATATACTCCGGCTGCTTCCTATCGTACGCCGAAAACGACGACATCAACCTTTCTCCGGCCCGAGCATCCGAAAATCTTGAGCGGGGTTAGCAAAAACGGGGTGCAACACGAGGACTTCCCAGGAGGTCACCCATCCTAGTACTGCTCTCGCCCAAGCACGCTTAACTTCGGAGTTCTGATGGGATCCGGTGCATTAGTGCTGGTATGGTCGCACCCGTCATGCTTTGCTCGCGAATGTTACTTAAGGCATTATATCGTATATCGTGGATGCGCATTATTCGTCCAATGGAACTGCGTCCTATATCGTAAAACGTACGCAGCGAAGCGCTTCCGTATCTCCCTCTCCTGGCATAATATACTCCGGCTGCTTCCTATCGTACGCCGAAAACGACGACATCAACCTTTCTCCGGCCCGAGCATCCGAAAATCTTGAGCGGGGTTAGCAAAAACGGGGTGCAACACGAGGACTTCCCAGGAGGTCACCCATCCTAGTACTGCTCTCGCCCAAGCACGCTTAACTTCGGAGTTCTGATGGGATCCGGTGCATTAGTGCTGGTATGGTCGCACCCGTCATGCTTTGCTCGCGAATGTTACTTAAGGCATTATATCGTATATCGTGGATGCGCATTATTCGTCCAATGGAACTGCGTCCTATATCGTAAAACGTACGCAGCGAAGCGCTTCCGTATCTCCCTCTCCTGGCATAATATACTCCGGCTGCTTCCTATCGTACGCCGAAAACGACGACATCAACCTTTCTCCGGCCCGAGCATCCGAAAATCTTGAGCGGGGTTAGCAAAAACGGGGTGCAACACGAGGACTTCCCAGGAGGTCACCCATCCTAGTACTGCTCTCGCCCAAGCACGCTTAACTTCGGAGTTCTGATGGGATCCGGTGCATTAGTGCTGGTATGGTCGCACCCGTCATGCTTTGCTCGCGAATGTTACTTAAGGCATTATATCGTATATCGTGGATGCGCATTATTCGTCCAATGGAACTGCGTCCTATATCGTAAAACGTACGCAGCGAAGCGCTTCCGTATCTCCCTCTCCTGGCATAATATACTCCGGCTGCTTCCTATCGTACGCCGAAAACGACGACATCAACCTTTCTCCGGCCCGAGCATCCGAAAATCTTGAGCGGGGTTAGCAAAAACGGGGTGCAACACGAGGACTTCCCAGGAGGTCACCCATCCTAGTACTGCTCTCGCCCAAGCACGCTTAACTTCGGAGTTCTGATGGGATCCGGTGCATTAGTGCTGGTATGGTCGCACCCGTCATGCTTTGCTCGCGAATGTTACTTAAGGCATTATATCGTATATCGTGGATGCGCATTATTCGTCCAATGGAACTGCGTCCTATATCGTAAAACGTACGCAGCGAAGCGCTTCCGTATCTCCCTCTCCTGGCATAATATACTCCGGCTGCTTCCTATCGTACGCCGAAAACGACGACATCAACCTTTCTCCGGCCCGAGCATCCGAAAATCTTGAGCGGGGTTAGCAAAAACGGGGTGCAACACGAGGACTTCCCAGGAGGTCACCCATCCTAGTACTGCTCTCGCCCAAGCACGCTTAACTTCGGAGTTCTGATGGGATCCGGTGCATTAGTGCTGGTATGGTCGCACCCGTCATGCTTTGCTCGCGAATGTTACTTAAGGCATTATATCGTATATCGTGGATGCGCATTATTCGTCCAATGGAACTGCGTCCTATATCGTAAAACGTACGCAGCGAAGCGCTTCCGTATCTCCCTCTCCTGGCATAATATACTCCGGCTGCTTCCTATCGTACGCCGAAAACGACGACATCAACCTTTCTCCGGCCCGAGCATCCGAAAATCTTGAGCGGGGTTAGCAAAAACGGGGTGCAACACGAGGACTTCCCAGGAGGTCACCCATCCTAGTACTGCTCTCGCCCAAGCACGCTTAACTTCGGAGTTCTGATGGGATCCGGTGCATTAGTGCTGGTATGGTCGCACCCGTCATGCTTTGCTCGCGAATGTTACTTAAGGCATTATATCGTATATCGTGGATGCGCATTATTCGTCCAATGGAACTGCGTCCTATATCGTAAAACGTACGCAGCGAAGCGCTTCCGTATCTCCCTCTCCTGGCATAATATACTCCGGCTGCTTCCTATCGTACGCCGAAAACGACGACATCAACCTTTCTCCGGCCCGAGCATCCGAAAATCTTGAGCGGGGTTAGCAAAAACGGGGTGCAACACGAGGACTTCCCAGGAGGTCACCCATCCTAGTACTGCTCTCGCCCAAGCACGCTTAACTTCGGAGTTCTGATGGGATCCGGTGCATTAGTGCTGGTATGGTCGCACCCGTCATGCTTTGCTCGCGAATGTTACTTAAGGCATTATATCGTATATCGTGGATGCGCATTATTCGTCCAATGGAACTGCGTCCTATATCGTAAAACGTACGCAGCGAAGCGCTTCCGTATCTCCCTCTCCTGGCATAATATACTCCGGCTGCTTCCTATCGTACGCCGAAAACGACGACATCAACCTTTCTCCGGCCCGAGCATCCGAAAATCTTGAGCGGGGTTAGCAAAAACGGGGTGCAACACGAGGACTTCCCAGGAGGTCACCCATCCTAGTACTGCTCTCGCCCAAGCACGCTTAACTTCGGAGTTCTGATGGGATCCGGTGCATTAGTGCTGGTATGGTCGCACCCGTCATGCTTTGCTCGCGAATGTTACTTAAGGCATTATATCGTATATCGTGGATGCGCATTATTCGTCCAATGGAACTGCGTCCTATATCGTAAAACGTACGCAGCGAAGCGCTTCCGTATCTCCCTCTCCTGGCATAATATACTCCGGCTGCTTCCTATCGTACGCCGAAAACGACGACATCAACCTTTCTCCGGCCCGAGCATCCGAAAATCTTGAGCGGGGTTAGCAAAAATGGGGTGCAACACGAGGACTTCCCAGGAGGTCACCCATCCTAGTACTGCTCTCGCCCAAGCACGCTTAACTTCGGAGTTCTGATGGGATCCGGTGCATTAGTGCTGGTATGGTCGCACCCGTCATGCTTTGCTCGCGAATGTTACTTAAGGCATTATATCGTATATCGTGGATGCGCATTATTCGTCCAATGGAACTGCGTCCTATATCGTAAAACGTACGCAGCGAAGCGCTTCCGTATCTCCCTCTCCTGGCATAATATACTCCGGCTGCTTCCTATCGTACGCCGAAAACGACGACATCAACCTTTCTCCGGCCCGAGCATCCGAAAATCTTGAGCGGGGTTAGCAAAAACGGGGTGCAACACGAGGACTTCCCAGGAGGTCACCCATCCTAGTACTGCTCTCGCCCAAGCACGCTTAACTTCGGAGTTCTGATGGGATCCGGTGCATTAGTGCTGGTATGGTCGCACCCGTCATGCTTTGCTCGCGAATGTTACTTAAGGCATTATATCGTATATCGTGGATGCGCATTATTCGTCCAATGGAACTGCGTCCTATATCGTAAAACGTACGCAGCGAAGCGCTTCCGTATCTCCCTCTCCTGGCATAATATACTCCGGCTGCTTCCTATCGTACGCCGAAAACGACGACATCAACCTTTCTCCGGCCCGAGCATCCGAAAATCTTGAGCGGGGTTAGCAAAAACGGGGTGCAACACGAGGACTTCCCAGGAGGTCACCCATCCTAGTACTGCTCTCGCCCAAGCACGCTTAACTTCGGAGTTCTGATGGGATCCGGTGCATTAGTGCTGGTATGGTCGCACCCGTCATGCTTTGCTCGCGAATGTTACTTAAGGC
The DNA here is from genome assembly GCA_022984855.1 of Dimocarpus longan. NCBI lineage: Eukaryota > Viridiplantae > Streptophyta > Magnoliopsida > Sapindales > Sapindaceae > Dimocarpus > Dimocarpus longan. Next base: position 86,810 of record CM041013.1, on the reverse strand, counting down.
ATTATATCGTATATCGTGGATGCGCATTATTCGTCCAATGGAACTGCGTCCTATATCGTAAAACGTACGCAGCGAAGCGCTTCCGTATCTCCCTCTCCTGGCATAATATACTCCGGCTGCTTCCTATCGTACGCCGAAAACGACGACATCAACCTTTCTCCGGCCCGAGCATCCGAAAATCTTGAGCGGGGTTAGCAAAAACGGGGTGCAACACGAGGACTTCCCAGGAGGTCACCCATCCTAGTACTGCTCTCGCCCAAGCACGCTTAACTTCGGAGTTCTGATGGGATCCGGTGCATTAGTGCTGGTATGGTCGCACCCGTCATGCTTTGCTCGCGAATGTTACTTAAGGCATTATATCGTATATCGTGGATGCGCATTATTCGTCCAATGGAACTGCGTCCTATATCGTAAAACGTACGCAGCGAAGCGCTTCCGTATCTCCCTCTCCTGGCATAATATACTCCGGCTGCTTCCTATCGTACGCCGAAAACGACGACATCAACCTTTCTCCGGCCCGAGCATCCGAAAATCTTGAGCGGGGTTAGCAAAAACGGGGTGCAACACGAGGACTTCCCAGGAGGTCACCCATCCTAGTACTGCTCTCGCCCAAGCACGCTTAACTTCGGAGTTCTGATGGGATCCGGTGCATTAGTGCTGGTATGGTCGCACCCGTCATGCTTTGCTCGCGAATGTTACTTAAGGCATTATATCGTATATCGTGGATGCGCATTATTCGTCCAATGGAACTGCGTCCTATATCGTAAAACGTACGCAGCGAAGCGCTTCCGTATCTCCCTCTCCTGGCATAATATACTCCGGCTGCTTCCTATCGTACGCCGAAAACGACGACATCAACCTTTCTCCGGCCCGAGCATCCGAAAATCTTGAGCGGGGTTAGCAAAAACGGGGTGCAACACGAGGACTTCCCAGGAGGTCACCCATCCTAGTACTGCTCTCGCCCAAGCACGCTTAACTTCGGAGTTCTGATGGGATCCGGTGCATTAGTGCTGGTATGGTCGCACCCGTCATGCTTTGCTCGCGAATGTTACTTAAGGCATTATATCGTATATCGTGGATGCGCATTATTCGTCCAATGGAACTGCGTCCTATATCGTAAAACGTACGCAGCGAAGCGCTTCCGTATCTCCCTCTCCTGGCATAATATACTCCGGCTGCTTCCTATCGTACGCCGAAAACGACGACATCAACCTTTCTCCGGCCCGAGCATCCGAAAATCTTGAGCGGGGTTAGCAAAAATGGGGTGCAACACGAGGACTTCCCAGGAGGTCACCCATCCTAGTACTGCTCTCGCCCAAGCACGCTTAACTTCGGAGTTCTGATGGGATCCGGTGCATTAGTGCTGGTATGGTCGCACCCGTCATGCTTTGCTCGCGAATGTTACTTAAGGCATTATATCGTATATCGTGGATGCGCATTATTCGTCCAATGGAACTGCGTCCTATATCGTAAAACGTACGCAGCGAAGCGCTTCCGTATCTCCCTCTCCTGGCATAATATACTCCGGCTGCTTCCTATCGTACGCCGAAAACGACGACATCAACCTTTCTCCGGCCCGAGCATCCGAAAATCTTGAGCGGGGTTAGCAAAAACGGGGTGCAACACGAGGACTTCCCAGGAGGTCACCCATCCTAGTACTGCTCTCGCCCAAGCACGCTTAACTTCGGAGTTCTGATGGGATCCGGTGCATTAGTGCTGGTATGGTCGCACCCGTCATGCTTTGCTCGCGAATGTTACTTAAGGCATTATATCGTATATCGTGGATGCGCATTATTCGTCCAATGGAACTGCGTCCTATATCGTAAAACGTACGCAGCGAAGCGCTTCCGTATCTCCCTCTCCTGGCATAATATACTCCGGCTGCTTCCTATCGTACGCCGAAAACGACGACATCAACCTTTCTCCGGCCCGAGCATCCGAAAATCTTGAGCGGGGTTAGCAAAAACGGGGTGCAACACGAGGACTTCCCAGGAGGTCACCCATCCTAGTACTGCTCTCGCCCAAGCACGCTTAACTTCGGAGTTCTGATGGGATCCGGTGCATTAGTGCTGGTATGGTCGCACCCGTCATGCTTTGCTCGCGAATGTTACTTAAGGCATTATATCGTATATCGTGGATGCGCATTATTCGTCCAATGGAACTGCGTCCTATATCGTAAAACGTACGCAGCGAAGCGCTTCCGTATCTCCCTCTCCTGGCATAATATACTCCGGCTGCTTCCTATCGTACGCCGAAAACGACGACATCAACCTTTCTCCGGCCCGAGCATCCGAAAATCTTGAGCGGGGTTAGCAAAAACGGGGTGCAACACGAGGACTTCCCAGGAGGTCACCCATCCTAGTACTGCTCTCGCCCAAGCACGCTTAACTTCGGAGTTCTGATGGGATCCGGTGCATTAGTGCTGGTATGGTCGCACCCGTCATGCTTTGCTCGCGAATGTTACTTAAGGCATTATATCGTATATCGTGGATGCGCATTATTCGTCCAATGGAACTGCGTCCTATATCGTAAAACGTACGCAGCGAAGCGCTTCCGTATCTCCCTCTCCTGGCATAATATACTCCGGCTGCTTCCTATCGTACGCCGAAAACGACGACATCAACCTTTCTCCGGCCCGAGCATCCGAAAATCTTGAGCGGGGTTAGCAAAAACGGGGTGCAACACGAGGACTTCCCAGGAGGTCACCCATCCTAGTACTGCTCTCGCCCAAGCACGCTTAACTTCGGAGTTCTGATGGGATCCGGTGCATTAGTGCTGGTATGGTCGCACCCGTCATGCTTTGCTCGCGAATGTTACTTAAGGCATTATATCGTATATCGTGGATGCGCATTATTCGTCCAATGGAACTGCGTCCTATATCGTAAAACGTACGCAGCGAAGCGCTTCCGTATCTCCCTCTCCTGGCATAATATACTCCGGCTGCTTCCTATCGTACGCCGAAAACGACGACATCAACCTTTCTCCGGCCCGAGCATCCGAAAATCTTGAGCGGGGTTAGCAAAAACGGGGTGCAACACGAGGACTTCCCAGGAGGTCACCCATCCTAGTACTGCTCTCGCCCAAGCACGCTTAACTTCGGAGTTCTGATGGGATCCGGTGCATTAGTGCTGGTATGGTCGCACCCGTCATGCTTTGCTCGCGAATGTTACTTAAGGCATTATATCGTATATCGTGGATGCGCATTATTCGTCCAATGGAACTGCGTCCTATATCGTAAAACGTACGCAGCGAAGCGCTTCCGTATCTCCCTCTCCTGGCATAATATACTCCGGCTGCTTCCTATCGTACGCCGAAAACGACGACATCAACCTTTCTCCGGCCCGAGCATCCGAAAATCTTGAGCGGGGTTAGCAAAAACGGGGTGCAACACGAGGACTTCCCAGGAGGTCACCCATCCTAGTACTGCTCTCGCCCAAGCACGCTTAACTTCGGAGTTCTGATGGGATCCGGTGCATTAGTGCTGGTATGGTCGCACCCGTCATGCTTTGCTCGCGAATGTTACTTAAGGCATTATATCGTATATCGTGGATGCGCATTATTCGTCCAATGGAACTGCGTCCTATATCGTAAAACGTACGCAGCGAAGCGCTTCCGTATCTCCCTCTCCTGGCATAATATACTCCGGCTGCTTCCTATCGTACGCCGAAAACGACGACATCAACCTTTCTCCGGCCCGAGCATCCGAAAATCTTGAGCGGGGTTAGCAAAAACGGGGTGCAACACGAGGACTTCCCAGGAGGTCACCCATCCTAGTACTGCTCTCGCCCAAGCACGCTTAACTTCGGAGTTCTGATGGGATCCGGTGCATTAGTGCTGGTATGGTCGCACCCGTCATGCTTTGCTCGCGAATGTTACTTAAGGCATTATATCGTATATCGTGGATGCGCATTATTCGTCCAATGGAACTGCGTCCTATATCGTAAAACGTACGCAGCGAAGCGCTTCCGTATCTCCCTCTCCTGGCATAATATACTCCGGCTGCTTCCTATCGTACGCCGAAAACGACGACATCAACCTTTCTCCGGCCCGAGCATCCGAAAATCTTGAGCGGGGTTAGCAAAAACGGGGTGCAACACGAGGACTTCCCAGGAGGTCACCCATCCTAGTACTGCTCTCGCCCAAGCACGCTTAACTTCGGAGTTCTGATGGGATCCGGTGCATTAGTGCTGGTATGGTCGCACCCGTCATGCTTTGCTCGCGAATGTTACTTAAGGCATTATATCGTATATCGTGGATGCGCATTATTCGTCCAATGGAACTGCGTCCTATATCGTAAAACGTACGCAGCGAAGCGCTTCCGTATCTCCCTCTCCTGGCATAATATACTCCGGCTGCTTCCTATCGTACGCCGAAAACGACGACATCAACCTTTCTCCGGCCCGAGCATCCGAAAATCTTGAGCGGGGTTAGCAAAAACGGGGTGCAACACGAGGACTTCCCAGGAGGTCACCCATCCTAGTACTGCTCTCGCCCAAGCACGCTTAACTTCGGAGTTCTGATGGGATCCGGTGCATTAGTGCTGGTATGGTCGCACCCGTCATGCTTTGCTCGCGAATGTTACTTAAGGCATTATATCGTATATCGTGGATGCGCATTATTCGTCCAATGGAACTGCGTCCTATATCGTAAAACGTACGCAGCGAAGCGCTTCCGTATCTCCCTCTCCTGGCATAATATACTCCGGCTGCTTCCTATCGTACGCCGAAAACGACGACATCAACCTTTCTCCGGCCCGAGCATCCGAAAATCTTGAGCGGGGTTAGCAAAAACGGGGTGCAACACGAGGACTTCCCAGGAGGTCACCCATCCTAGTACTGCTCTCGCCCAAGCACGCTTAACTTCGGAGTTCTGATGGGATCCGGTGCATTAGTGCTGGTATGGTCGCACCCGTCATGCTTTGCTCGCGAATGTTACTTAAGGCATTATATCGTATATCGTGGATGCGCATTATTCGTCCAATGGAACTGCGTCCTATATCGTAAAACGTACGCAGCGAAGCGCTTCCGTATCTCCCTCTCCTGGCATAATATACTCCGGCTGCTTCCTATCGTACGCCGAAAACGACGACATCAACCTTTCTCCGGCCCGAGCATCCGAAAATCTTGAGCGGGGTTAGCAAAAACGGGGTGCAACACGAGGACTTCCCAGGAGGTCACCCATCCTAGTACTGCTCTCGCCCAAGCACGCTTAACTTCGGAGTTCTGATGGGATCCGGTGCATTAGTGCTGGTATGGTCGCACCCGTCATGCTTTGCTCGCGAATGTTACTTAAGGCATTATATCGTATATCGTGGATGCGCATTATTCGTCCAATGGAACTGCGTCCTATATCGTAAAACGTACGCAGCGAAGCGCTTCCGTATCTCCCTCTCCTGGCATAATATACTCCGGCTGCTTCCTATCGTACGCCGAAAACGACGACATCAACCTTTCTCCGGCCCGAGCATCCGAAAATCTTGAGCGGGGTTAGCAAAAACGGGGTGCAACACGAGGACTTCCCAGGAGGTCACCCATCCTAGTACTGCTCTCGCCCAAGCACGCTTAACTTCGGAGTTCTGATGGGATCCGGTGCATTAGTGCTGGTATGGTCGCACCCGTCATGCTTTGCTCGCGAATGTTACTTAAGGCATTATATCGTATATCGTGGATGCGCATTATTCGTCCAATGGAACTGCGTCCTATATCGTAAAACGTACGCAGCGAAGCGCTTCCGTATCTCCCTCTCCTGGCATAATATACTCCGGCTGCTTCCTATCGTACGCCGAAAACGACGACATCAACCTTTCTCCGGCCCGAGCATCCGAAAATCTTGAGCGGGGTTAGCAAAAACGGGGTGCAACACGAGGACTTCCCAGGAGGTCACCCATCCTAGTACTGCTCTCGCCCAAGCACGCTTAACTTCGGAGTTCTGATGGGATCCGGTGCATTAGTGCTGGTATGGTCGCACCCGTCATGCTTTGCTCGCGAATGTTACTTAAGGCATTATATCGTATATCGTGGATGCGCATTATTCGTCCAATGGAACTGCGTCCTATATCGTAAAACGTACGCAGCGAAGCGCTTCCGTATCTCCCTCTCCTGGCATAATATACTCCGGCTGCTTCCTATCGTACGCCGAAAACGACGACATCAACCTTTCTCCGGCCCGAGCATCCGAAAATCTTGAGCGGGGTTAGCAAAAACGGGGTGCAACACGAGGACTTCCCAGGAGGTCACCCATCCTAGTACTGCTCTCGCCCAAGCACGCTTAACTTCGGAGTTCTGATGGGATCCGGTGCATTAGTGCTGGTATGGTCGCACCCGTCATGCTTTGCTCGCGAATGTTACTTAAGGCATTATATCGTATATCGTGGATGCGCATTATTCGTCCAATGGAACTGCGTCCTATATCGTAAAACGTACGCAGCGAAGCGCTTCCGTATCTCCCTCTCCTGGCATAATATACTCCGGCTGCTTCCTATCGTACGCCGAAAACGACGACATCAACCTTTCTCCGGCCCGAGCATCCGAAAATCTTGAGCGGGGTTAGCAAAAACGGGGTGCAACACGAGGACTTCCCAGGAGGTCACCCATCCTAGTACTGCTCTCGCCCAAGCACGCTTAACTTCGGAGTTCTGATGGGATCCGGTGCATTAGTGCTGGTATGGTCGCACCCGTCATGCTTTGCTCGCGAATGTTACTTAAGGCATTATATCGTATATCGTGGATGCGCATTATTCGTCCAATGGAACTGCGTCCTATATCGTAAAACGTACGCAGCGAAGCGCTTCCGTATCTCCCTCTCCTGGCATAATATACTCCGGCTGCTTCCTATCGTACGCCGAAAACGACGACATCAACCTTTCTCCGGCCCGAGCATCCGAAAATCTTGAGCGGGGTTAGCAAAAACGGGGTGCAACACGAGGACTTCCCAGGAGGTCACCCATCCTAGTACTGCTCTCGCCCAAGCACGCTTAACTTCGGAGTTCTGATGGGATCCGGTGCATTAGTGCTGGTATGGTCGCACCCGTCATGCTTTGCTCGCGAATGTTACTTAAGGCATTATATCGTATATCGTGGATGCGCATTATTCGTCCAATGGAACTGCGTCCTATATCGTAAAACGTACGCAGCGAAGCGCTTCCGTATCTCCCTCTCCTGGCATAATATACTCCGGCTGCTTCCTATCGTACGCCGAAAACGACGACATCAACCTTTCTCCGGCCCGAGCATCCGAAAATCTTGAGCGGGGTTAGCAAAAACGGGGTGCAACACGAGGACTTCCCAGGAGGTCACCCATCCTAGTACTGCTCTCGCCCAAGCACGCTTAACTTCGGAGTTCTGATGGGATCCGGTGCATTAGTGCTGGTATGGTCGCACCCGTCATGCTTTGCTCGCGAATGTTACTTAAGGCATTATATCGTATATCGTGGATGCGCATTATTCGTCCAATGGAACTGCGTCCTATATCGTAAAACGTACGCAGCGAAGCGCTTCCGTATCTCCCTCTCCTGGCATAATATACTCCGGCTGCTTCCTATCGTACGCCGAAAACGACGACATCAACCTTTCTCCGGCCCGAGCATCCGAAAATCTTGAGCGGGGTTAGCAAAAACGGGGTGCAACACGAGGACTTCCCAGGAGGTCACCCATCCTAGTACTGCTCTCGCCCAAGCACGCTTAACTTCGGAGTTCTGATGGGATCCGGTGCATTAGTGCTGGTATGGTCGCACCCGTCATGCTTTGCTCGCGAATGTTACTTAAGGCATTATATCGTATATCGTGGATGCGCATTATTCGTCCAATGGAACTGCGTCCTATATCGTAAAACGTACGCAGCGAAGCGCTTCCGTATCTCCCTCTCCTGGCATAATATACTCCGGCTGCTTCCTATCGTACGCCGAAAACGACGACATCAACCTTTCTCCGGCCCGAGCATCCGAAAATCTTGAGCGGGGTTAGCAAAAACGGGGTGCAACACGAGGACTTCCCAGGAGGTCACCCATCCTAGTACTGCTCTCGCCCAAGCACGCTTAACTTCGGAGTTCTGATGGGATCCGGTGCATTAGTGCTGGTATGGTCGCACCCGTCATGCTTTGCTCGCGAATGTTACTTAAGGCATTATATCGTATATCGTGGATGCGCATTATTCGTCCAATGGAACTGCGTCCTATATCGTAAAACGTACGCAGCGAAGCGCTTCCGTATCTCCCTCTCCTGGCATAATATACTCCGGCTGCTTCCTATCGTACGCCGAAAACGACGACATCAACCTTTCTCCGGCCCGAGCATCCGAAAATCTTGAGCGGGGTTAGCAAAAACGGGGTGCAACACGAGGACTTCCCAGGAGGTCACCCATCCTAGTACTGCTCTCGCCCAAGCACGCTTAACTTCGGAGTTCTGATGGGATCCGGTGCATTAGTGCTGGTATGGTCGCACCCGTCATGCTTTGCTCGCGAATGTTACTTAAGGCATTATATCGTATATCGTGGATGCGCATTATTCGTCCAATGGAACTGCGTCCTATATCGTAAAACGTACGCAGCGAAGCGCTTCCGTATCTCCCTCTCCTGGCATAATATACTCCGGCTGCTTCCTATCGTACGCCGAAAACGACGACATCAACCTTTCTCCGGCCCGAGCATCCGAAAATCTTGAGCGGGGTTAGCAAAAACGGGGTGCAACACGAGGACTTCCCAGGAGGTCACCCATCCTAGTACTGCTCTCGCCCAAGCACGCTTAACTTCGGAGTTCTGATGGGATCCGGTGCATTAGTGCTGGTATGGTCGCACCCGTCATGCTTTGCTCGCGAATGTTACTTAAGGCATTATATCGTATATCGTGGATGCGCATTATTCGTCCAATGGAACTGCGTCCTATATCGTAAAACGTACGCAGCGAAGCGCTTCCGTATCTCCCTCTCCTGGCATAATATACTCCGGCTGCTTCCTATCGTACGCCGAAAACGACGACATCAACCTTTCTCCGGCCCGAGCATCCGAAAATCTTGAGCGGGGTTAGCAAAAACGGGGTGCAACACGAGGACTTCCCAGGAGGTCACCCATCCTAGTACTGCTCTCGCCCAAGCACGCTTAACTTCGGAGTTCTGATGGGATCCGGTGCATTAGTGCTGGTATGGTCGCACCCGTCATGCTTTGCTCGCGAATGTTACTTAAGGCATTATATCGTATATCGTGGATGCGCATTATTCGTCCAATGGAACTGCGTCCTATATCGTAAAACGTACGCAGCGAAGCGCTTCCGTATCTCCCTCTCCTGGCATAATATACTCCGGCTGCTTCCTATCGTACGCCGAAAACGACGACATCAACCTTTCTCCGGCCCGAGCATCCGAAAATCTTGAGCGGGGTTAGCAAAAACGGGGTGCAACACGAGGACTTCCCAGGAGGTCACCCATCCTAGTACTGCTCTCGCCCAAGCACGCTTAACTTCGGAGTTCTGATGGGATCCGGTGCATTAGTGCTGGTATGGTCGCACCCGTCATGCTTTGCTCGCGAATGTTACTTAAGGCATTATATCGTATATCGTGGATGCGCATTATTCGTCCAATGGAACTGCGTCCTATATCGTAAAACGTACGCAGCGAAGCGCTTCCGTATCTCCCTCTCCTGGCATAATATACTCCGGCTGCTTCCTATCGTACGCCGAAAACGACGACATCAACCTTTCTCCGGCCCGAGCATCCGAAAATCTTGAGCGGGGTTAGCAAAAACGGGGTGCAACACGAGGACTTCCCAGGAGGTCACCCATCCTAGTACTGCTCTCGCCCAAGCACGCTTAACTTCGGAGTTCTGATGGGATCCGGTGCATTAGTGCTGGTATGGTCGCACCCGTCATGCTTTGCTCGCGAATGTTACTTAAGGCATTATATCGTATATCGTGGATGCGCATTATTCGTCCAATGGAACTGCGTCCTATATCGTAAAACGTACGCAGCGAAGCGCTTCCGTATCTCCCTCTCCTGGCATAATATACTCCGGCTGCTTCCTATCGTACGCCGAAAACGACGACATCAACCTTTCTCCGGCCCGAGCATCCGAAAATCTTGAGCGGGGTTAGCAAAAACGGGGTGCAACACGAGGACTTCCCAGGAGGTCACCCATCCTAGTACTGCTCTCGCCCAAGCACGCTTAACTTCGGAGTTCTGATGGGATCCGGTGCATTAGTGCTGGTATGGTCGCACCCGTCATGCTTTGCTCGCGAATGTTACTTAAGGCATTATATCGTATATCGTGGATGCGCATTATTCGTCCAATGGAACTGCGTCCTATATCGTAAAACGTACGCAGCGAAGCGCTTCCGTATCTCCCTCTCCTGGCATAATATACTCCGGCTGCTTCCTATCGTACGCCGAAAACGACGACATCAACCTTTCTCCGGCCCGAGCATCCGAAAATCTTGAGCGGGGTTAGCAAAAACGGGGTGCAACACGAGGACTTCCCAGGAGGTCACCCATCCTAGTACTGCTCTCGCCCAAGCACGCTTAACTTCGGAGTTCTGATGGGATCCGGTGCATTAGTGCTGGTATGGTCGCACCCGTCATGCTTTGCTCGCGAATGTTACTTAAGGCATTATATCGTATATCGTGGATGCGCATTATTCGTCCAATGGAACTGCGTCCTATATCGTAAAACGTACGCAGCGAAGCGCTTCCGTATCTCCCTCTCCTGGCATAATATACTCCGGCTGCTTCCTATCGTACGCCGAAAACGACGACATCAACCTTTCTCCGGCCCGAGCATCCGAAAATCTTGAGCGGGGTTAGCAAAAACGGGGTGCAACACGAGGACTTCCCAGGAGGTCACCCATCCTAGTACTGCTCTCGCCCAAGCACGCTTAACTTCGGAGTTCTGATGGGATCCGGTGCATTAGTGCTGGTATGGTCGCACCCGTCATGCTTTGCTCGCGAATGTTACTTAAGGCATTATATCGTATATCGTGGATGCGCATTATTCGTCCAATGGAACTGCGTCCTATATCGTAAAACGTACGCAGCGAAGCGCTTCCGTATCTCCCTCTCCTGGCATAATATACTCCGGCTGCTTCCTATCGTACGCCGAAAACGACGACATCAACCTTTCTCCGGCCCGAGCATCCGAAAATCTTGAGCGGGGTTAGCAAAAACGGGGTGCAACACGAGGACTTCCCAGGAGGTCACCCATCCTAGTACTGCTCTCGCCCAAGCACGCTTAACTTCGGAGTTCTGATGGGATCCGGTGCATTAGTGCTGGTATGGTCGCACCCGTCATGCTTTGCTCGCGAATGTTACTTAAGGCATTATATCGTATATCGTGGATGCGCATTATTCGTCCAATGGAACTGCGTCCTATATCGTAAAACGTACGCAGCGAAGCGCTTCCGTATCTCCCTCTCCTGGCATAATATACTCCGGCTGCTTCCTATCGTACGCCGAAAACGACGACATCAACCTTTCTCCGGCCCGAGCATCCGAAAATCTTGAGCGGGGTTAGCAAAAACGGGGTGCAACACGAGGACTTCCCAGGAGGTCACCCATCCTAGTACTGCTCTCGCCCAAGCACGCTTAACTTCGGAGTTCTGATGGGATCCGGTGCATTAGTGCTGGTATGGTCGCACCCGTCATGCTTTGCTCGCGAATGTTACTTAAGGCATTATATCGTATATCGTGGATGCGCATTATTCGTCCAATGGAACTGCGTCCTATATCGTAAAACGTACGCAGCGAAGCGCTTCCGTATCTCCCTCTCCTGGCATAATATACTCCGGCTGCTTCCTATCGTACGCCGAAAACGACGACATCAACCTTTCTCCGGCCCGAGCATCCGAAAATCTTGAGCGGGGTTAGCAAAAACGGGGTGCAACACGAGGACTTCCCAGGAGGTCACCCATCCTAGTACTGCTCTCGCCCAAGCACGCTTAACTTCGGAGTTCTGATGGGATCCGGTGCATTAGTGCTGGTATGGTCGCACCCGTCATGCTTTGCTCGCGAATGTTACTTAAGGCATTATATCGTATATCGTGGATGCGCATTATTCGTCCAATGGAACTGCGTCCTATATCGTAAAACGTACGCAGCGAAGCGCTTCCGTATCTCCCTCTCCTGGCATAATATACTCCGGCTGCTTCCTATCGTACGCCGAAAACGACGACATCAACCTTTCTCCGGCCCGAGCATCCGAAAATCTTGAGCGGGGTTAGCAAAAACGGGGTGCAACACGAGGACTTCCCAGGAGGTCACCCATCCTAGTACTGCTCTCGCCCAAGCACGCTTAACTTCGGAGTTCTGATGGGATCCGGTGCATTAGTGCTGGTATGGTCGCACCCGTCATGCTTTGCTCGCGAATGTTACTTAAGGCATTATATCGTATATCGTGGATGCGCATTATTCGTCCAATGGAACTGCGTCCTATATCGTAAAACGTACGCAGCGAAGCGCTTCCGTATCTCCCTCTCCTGGCATAATATACTCCGGCTGCTTCCTATCGTACGCCGAAAACGACGACATCAACCTTTCTCCGGCCCGAGCATCCGAAAATCTTGAGCGGGGTTAGCAAAAACGGGGTGCAACACGAGGACTTCCCAGGAGGTCACCCATCCTAGTACTGCTCTCGCCCAAGCACGCTTAACTTCGGAGTTCTGATGGGATCCGGTGCATTAGTGCTGGTATGGTCGCACCCGTCATGCTTTGCTCGCGAATGTTACTTAAGGCATTATATCGTATATCGTGGATGCGCATTATTCGTCCAATGGAACTGCGTCCTATATCGTAAAACGTACGCAGCGAAGCGCTTCCGTATCTCCCTCTCCTGGCATAATATACTCCGGCTGCTTCCTATCGTACGCCGAAAACGACGACATCAACCTTTCTCCGGCCCGAGCATCCGAAAATCTTGAGCGGGGTTAGCAAAAACGGGGTGCAACACGAGGACTTCCCAGGAGGTCACCCATCCTAGTACTGCTCTCGCCCAAGCACGCTTAACTTCGGAGTTCTGATGGGATCCGGTGCATTAGTGCTGGTATGGTCGCACCCGTCATGCTTTGCTCGCGAATGTTACTTAAGGCATTATATCGTATATCGTGGATGCGCATTATTCGTCCAATGGAACTGCGTCCTATATCGTAAAACGTACGCAGCGAAGCGCTTCCGTATCTCCCTCTCCTGGCATAATATACTCCGGCTGCTTCCTATCGTACGCCGAAAACGACGACATCAACCTTTCTCCGGCCCGAGCATCCGAAAATCTTGAGCGGGGTTAGCAAAAACGGGGTGCAACACGAGGACTTCCCAGGAGGTCACCCATCCTAGTACTGCTCTCGCCCAAGCACGCTTAACTTCGGAGTTCTGATGGGATCCGGTGCATTAGTGCTGGTATGGTCGCACCCGTCATGCTTTGCTCGCGAATGTTACTTAAGGCATTATATCGTATATCGTGGATGCGCATTATTCGTCCAATGGAACTGCGTCCTATATCGTAAAACGTACGCAGCGAAGCGCTTCCGTATCTCCCTCTCCTGGCATAATATACTCCGGCTGCTTCCTATCGTACGCCGAAAACGACGACATCAACCTTTCTCCGGCCCGAGCATCCGAAAATCTTGAGCGGGGTTAGCAAAAACGGGGTGCAACACGAGGACTTCCCAGGAGGTCACCCATCCTAGTACTGCTCTCGCCCAAGCACGCTTAACTTCGGAGTTCTGATGGGATCCGGTGCATTAGTGCTGGTATGGTCGCACCCGTCATGCTTTGCTCGCGAATGTTACTTAAGGCATTATATCGTATATCGTGGATGCGCATTATTCGTCCAATGGAACTGCGTCCTATATCGTAAAACGTACGCAGCGAAGCGCTTCCGTATCTCCCTCTCCTGGCATAATATACTCCGGCTGCTTCCTATCGTACGCCGAAAACGACGACATCAACCTTTCTCCGGCCCGAGCATCCGAAAATCTTGAGCGGGGTTAGCAAAAACGGGGTGCAACACGAGGACTTCCCAGGAGGTCACCCATCCTAGTACTGCTCTCGCCCAAGCACGCTTAACTTCGGAGTTCTGATGGGATCCGGTGCATTAGTGCTGGTATGGTCGCACCCGTCATGCTTTGCTCGCGAATGTTACTTAAGGCATTATATCGTATATCGTGGATGCGCATTATTCGTCCAATGGAACTGCGTCCTATATCGTAAAACGTACGCAGCGAAGCGCTTCCGTATCTCCCTCTCCTGGCATAATATACTCCGGCTGCTTCCTATCGTACGCCGAAAACGACGACATCAACCTTTCTCCGGCCCGAGCATCCGAAAATCTTGAGCGGGGTTAGCAAAAACGGGGTGCAACACGAGGACTTCCCAGGAGGTCACCCATCCTAGTACTGCTCTCGCCCAAGCACGCTTAACTTCGGAGTTCTGATGGGATCCGGTGCATTAGTGCTGGTATGGTCGCACCCGTCATGCTTTGCTCGCGAATGTTACTTAAGGCATTATATCGTATATCGTGGATGCGCATTATTCGTCCAATGGAACTGCGTCCTATATCGTAAAACGTACGCAGCGAAGCGCTTCCGTATCTCCCTCTCCTGGCATAATATACTCCGGCTGCTTCCTATCGTACGCCGAAAACGACGACATCAACCTTTCTCCGGCCCGAGCATCCGAAAATCTTGAGCGGGGTTAGCAAAAACGGGGTGCAACACGAGGACTTCCCAGGAGGTCACCCATCCTAGTACTGCTCTCGCCCAAGCACGCTTAACTTCGGAGTTCTGATGGGATCCGGTGCATTAGTGCTGGTATGGTCGCACCCGTCATGCTTTGCTCGCGAATGTTACTTAAGGCATTATATCGTATATCGTGGATGCGCATTATTCGTCCAATGGAACTGCGTCCTATATCGTAAAACGTACGCAGCGAAGCGCTTCCGTATCTCCCTCTCCTGGCATAATATACTCCGGCTGCTTCCTATCGTACGCCGAAAACGACGACATCAACCTTTCTCCGGCCCGAGCATCCGAAAATCTTGAGCGGGGTTAGCAAAAACGGGGTGCAACACGAGGACTTCCCAGGAGGTCACCCATCCTAGTACTGCTCTCGCCCAAGCACGCTTAACTTCGGAGTTCTGATGGGATCCGGTGCATTAGTGCTGGTATGGTCGCACCCGTCATGCTTTGCTCGCGAATGTTACTTAAGGCATTATATCGTATATCGTGGATGCGCATTATTCGTCCAATGGAACTGCGTCCTATATCGTAAAACGTACGCAGCGAAGCGCTTCCGTATCTCCCTCTCCTGGCATAATATACTCCGGCTGCTTCCTATCGTACGCCGAAAACGACGACATCAACCTTTCTCCGGCCCGAGCATCCGAAAATCTTGAGCGGGGTTAGCAAAAACGGGGTGCAACACGAGGACTTCCCAGGAGGTCACCCATCCTAGTACTGCTCTCGCCCAAGCACGCTTAACTTCGGAGTTCTGATGGGATCCGGTGCATTAGTGCTGGTATGGTCGCACCCGTCATGCTTTGCTCGCGAATGTTACTTAAGGCATTATATCGTATATCGTGGATGCGCATTATTCGTCCAATGGAACTGCGTCCTATATCGTAAAACGTACGCAGCGAAGCGCTTCCGTATCTCCCTCTCCTGGCATAATATACTCCGGCTGCTTCCTATCGTACGCCGAAAACGACGACATCAACCTTTCTCCGGCCCGAGCATCCGAAAATCTTGAGCGGGGTTAGCAAAAACGGGGTGCAACACGAGGACTTCCCAGGAGGTCACCCATCCTAGTACTGCTCTCGCCCAAGCACGCTTAACTTCGGAGTTCTGATGGGATCCGGTGCATTAGTGCTGGTATGGTCGCACCCGTCATGCTTTGCTCGCGAATGTTACTTAAGGCATTATATCGTATATCGTGGATGCGCATTATTCGTCCAATGGAACTGCGTCCTATATCGTAAAACGTACGCAGCGAAGCGCTTCCGTATCTCCCTCTCCTGGCATAATATACTCCGGCTGCTTCCTATCGTACGCCGAAAACGACGACATCAACCTTTCTCCGGCCCGAGCATCCGAAAATCTTGAGCGGGGTTAGCAAAAACGGGGTGCAACACGAGGACTTCCCAGGAGGTCACCCATCCTAGTACTGCTCTCGCCCAAGCACGCTTAACTTCGGAGTTCTGATGGGATCCGGTGCATTAGTGCTGGTATGGTCGCACCCGTCATGCTTTGCTCGCGAATGTTACTTAAGGCATTATATCGTATATCGTGGATGCGCATTATTCGTCCAATGGAACTGCGTCCTATATCGTAAAACGTACGCAGCGAAGCGCTTCCGTATCTCCCTCTCCTGGCATAATATACTCCGGCTGCTTCCTATCGTACGCCGAAAACGACGACATCAACCTTTCTCCGGCCCGAGCATCCGAAAATCTTGAGCGGGGTTAGCAAAAACGGGGTGCAACACGAGGACTTCCCAGGAGGTCACCCATCCTAGTACTGCTCTCGCCCAAGCACGCTTAACTTCGGAGTTCTGATGGGATCCGGTGCATTAGTGCTGGTATGGTCGCACCCGTCATGCTTTGCTCGCGAATGTTACTTAAGGCATTATATCGTATATCGTGGATGCGCATTATTCGTCCAATGGAACTGCGTCCTATATCGTAAAACGTACGCAGCGAAGCGCTTCCGTATCTCCCTCTCCTGGCATAATATACTCCGGCTGCTTCCTATCGTACGCCGAAAACGACGACATCAACCTTTCTCCGGCCCGAGCATCCGAAAATCTTGAGCGGGGTTAGCAAAAACGGGGTGCAACACGAGGACTTCCCAGGAGGTCACCCATCCTAGTACTGCTCTCGCCCAAGCACGCTTAACTTCGGAGTTCTGATGGGATCCGGTGCATTAGTGCTGGTATGGTCGCACCCGTCATGCTTTGCTCGCGAATGTTACTTAAGGCATTATATCGTATATCGTGGATGCGCATTATTCGTCCAATGGAACTGCGTCCTATATCGTAAAACGTACGCAGCGAAGCGCTTCCGTATCTCCCTCTCCTGGCATAATATACTCCGGCTGCTTCCTATCGTACGCCGAAAACGACGACATCAACCTTTCTCCGGCCCGAGCATCCGAAAATCTTGAGCGGGGTTAGCAAAAACGGGGTGCAACACGAGGACTTCCCAGGAGGTCACCCATCCTAGTACTGCTCTCGCCCAAGCACGCTTAACTTCGGAGTTCTGATGGGATCCGGTGCATTAGTGCTGGTATGGTCGCACCCGTCATGCTTTGCTCGCGAATGTTACTTAAGGCATTATATCGTATATCGTGGATGCGCATTATTCGTCCAATGGAACTGCGTCCTATATCGTAAAACGTACGCAGCGAAGCGCTTCCGTATCTCCCTCTCCTGGCATAATATACTCCGGCTGCTTCCTATCGTACGCCGAAAACGACGACATCAACCTTTCTCCGGCCCGAGCATCCGAAAATCTTGAGCGGGGTTAGCAAAAACGGGGTGCAACACGAGGACTTCCCAGGAGGTCACCCATCCTAGTACTGCTCTCGCCCAAGCACGCTTAACTTCGGAGTTCTGATGGGATCCGGTGCATTAGTGCTGGTATGGTCGCACCCGTCATGCTTTGCTCGCGAATGTTACTTAAGGCATTATATCGTATATCGTGGATGCGCATTATTCGTCCAATGGAACTGCGTCCTATATCGTAAAACGTACGCAGCGAAGCGCTTCCGTATCTCCCTCTCCTGGCATAATATACTCCGGCTGCTTCCTATCGTACGCCGAAAACGACGACATCAACCTTTCTCCGGCCCGAGCATCCGAAAATCTTGAGCGGGGTTAGCAAAAACGGGGTGCAACACGAGGACTTCCCAGGAGGTCACCCATCCTAGTACTGCTCTCGCCCAAGCACGCTTAACTTCGGAGTTCTGATGGGATCCGGTGCATTAGTGCTGGTATGGTCGCACCCGTCATGCTTTGCTCGCGAATGTTACTTAAGGCATTATATCGTATATCGTGGATGCGCATTATTCGTCCAATGGAACTGCGTCCTATATCGTAAAACGTACGCAGCGAAGCGCTTCCGTATCTCCCTCTCCTGGCATAATATACTCCGGCTGCTTCCTATCGTACGCCGAAAACGACGACATCAACCTTTCTCCGGCCCGAGCATCCGAAAATCTTGAGCGGGGTTAGCAAAAACGGGGTGCAACACGAGGACTTCCCAGGAGGTCACCCATCCTAGTACTGCTCTCGCCCAAGCACGCTTAACTTCGGAGTTCTGATGGGATCCGGTGCATTAGTGCTGGTATGGTCGCACCCGTCATGCTTTGCTCGCGAATGTTACTTAAGGCATTATATCGTATATCGTGGATGCGCATTATTCGTCCAATGGAACTGCGTCCTATATCGTAAAACGTACGCAGCGAAGCGCTTCCGTATCTCCCTCTCCTGGCATAATATACTCCGGCTGCTTCCTATCGTACGCCGAAAACGACGACATCAACCTTTCTCCGGCCCGAGCATCCGAAAATCTTGAGCGGGGTTAGCAAAAACGGGGTGCAACACGAGGACTTCCCAGGAGGTCACCCATCCTAGTACTGCTCTCGCCCAAGCACGCTTAACTTCGGAGTTCTGATGGGATCCGGTGCATTAGTGCTGGTATGGTCGCACCCGTCATGCTTTGCTCGCGAATGTTACTTAAGGCATTATATCGTATATCGTGGATGCGCATTATTCGTCCAATGGAACTGCGTCCTATATCGTAAAACGTACGCAGCGAAGCGCTTCCGTATCTCCCTCTCCTGGCATAATATACTCCGGCTGCTTCCTATCGTACGCCGAAAACGACGACATCAACCTTTCTCCGGCCCGAGCATCCGAAAATCTTGAGCGGGGTTAGCAAAAACGGGGTGCAACACGAGGACTTCCCAGGAGGTCACCCATCCTAGTACTGCTCTCGCCCAAGCACGCTTAACTTCGGAGTTCTGATGGGATCCGGTGCATTAGTGCTGGTATGGTCGCACCCGTCATGCTTTGCTCGCGAATGTTACTTAAGGCATTATATCGTATATCGTGGATGCGCATTATTCGTCCAATGGAACTGCGTCCTATATCGTAAAACGTACGCAGCGAAGCGCTTCCGTATCTCCCTCTCCTGGCATAATATACTCCGGCTGCTTCCTATCGTACGCCGAAAACGACGACATCAACCTTTCTCCGGCCCGAGCATCCGAAAATCTTGAGCGGGGTTAGCAAAAACGGGGTGCAACACGAGGACTTCCCAGGAGGTCACCCATCCTAGTACTGCTCTCGCCCAAGCACGCTTAACTTCGGAGTTCTGATGGGATCCGGTGCATTAGTGCTGGTATGGTCGCACCCGTCATGCTTTGCTCGCGAATGTTACTTAAGGCATTATATCGTATATCGTGGATGCGCATTATTCGTCCAATGGAACTGCGTCCTATATCGTAAAACGTACGCAGCGAAGCGCTTCCGTATCTCCCTCTCCTGGCATAATATACTCCGGCTGCTTCCTATCGTACGCCGAAAACGACGACATCAACCTTTCTCCGGCCCGAGCATCCGAAAATCTTGAGCGGGGTTAGCAAAAACGGGGTGCAACACGAGGACTTCCCAGGAGGTCACCCATCCTAGTACTGCTCTCGCCCAAGCACGCTTAACTTCGGAGTTCTGATGGGATCCGGTGCATTAGTGCTGGTATGGTCGCACCCGTCATGCTTTGCTCGCGAATGTTACTTAAGGCATTATATCGTATATCGTGGATGCGCATTATTCGTCCAATGGAACTGCGTCCTATATCGTAAAACGTACGCAGCGAAGCGCTTCCGTATCTCCCTCTCCTGGCATAATATACTCCGGCTGCTTCCTATCGTACGCCGAAAACGACGACATCAACCTTTCTCCGGCCCGAGCATCCGAAAATCTTGAGCGGGGTTAGCAAAAACGGGGTGCAACACGAGGACTTCCCAGGAGGTCACCCATCCTAGTACTGCTCTCGCCCAAGCACGCTTAACTTCGGAGTTCTGATGGGATCCGGTGCATTAGTGCTGGTATGGTCGCACCCGTCATGCTTTGCTCGCGAATGTTACTTAAGGCATTATATCGTATATCGTGGATGCGCATTATTCGTCCAATGGAACTGCGTCCTATATCGTAAAACGTACGCAGCGAAGCGCTTCCGTATCTCCCTCTCCTGGCATAATATACTCCGGCTGCTTCCTATCGTACGCCGAAAACGACGACATCAACCTTTCTCCGGCCCGAGCATCCGAAAATCTTGAGCGGGGTTAGCAAAAACGGGGTGCAACACGAGGACTTCCCAGGAGGTCACCCATCCTAGTACTGCTCTCGCCCAAGCACGCTTAACTTCGGAGTTCTGATGGGATCCGGTGCATTAGTGCTGGTATGGTCGCACCCGTCATGCTTTGCTCGCGAATGTTACTTAAGGCATTATATCGTATATCGTGGATGCGCATTATTCGTCCAATGGAACTGCGTCCTATATCGTAAAACGTACGCAGCGAAGCGCTTCCGTATCTCCCTCTCCTGGCATAATATACTCCGGCTGCTTCCTATCGTACGCCGAAAACGACGACATCAACCTTTCTCCGGCCCGAGCATCCGAAAATCTTGAGCGGGGTTAGCAAAAACGGGGTGCAACACGAGGACTTCCCAGGAGGTCACCCATCCTAGTACTGCTCTCGCCCAAGCACGCTTAACTTCGGAGTTCTGATGGGATCCGGTGCATTAGTGCTGGTATGGTCGCACCCGTCATGCTTTGCTCGCGAATGTTACTTAAGGCATTATATCGTATATCGTGGATGCGCATTATTCGTCCAATGGAACTGCGTCCTATATCGTAAAACGTACGCAGCGAAGCGCTTCCGTATCTCCCTCTCCTGGCATAATATACTCCGGCTGCTTCCTATCGTACGCCGAAAACGACGACATCAACCTTTCTCCGGCCCGAGCATCCGAAAATCTTGAGCGGGGTTAGCAAAAACGGGGTGCAACACGAGGACTTCCCAGGAGGTCACCCATCCTAGTACTGCTCTCGCCCAAGCACGCTTAACTTCGGAGTTCTGATGGGATCCGGTGCATTAGTGCTGGTATGGTCGCACCCGTCATGCTTTGCTCGCGAATGTTACTTAAGGCATTATATCGTATATCGTGGATGCGCATTATTCGTCCAATGGAACTGCGTCCTATATCGTAAAACGTACGCAGCGAAGCGCTTCCGTATCTCCCTCTCCTGGCATAATATACTCCGGCTGCTTCCTATCGTACGCCGAAAACGACGACATCAACCTTTCTCCGGCCCGAGCATCCGAAAATCTTGAGCGGGGTTAGCAAAAACGGGGTGCAACACGAGGACTTCCCAGGAGGTCACCCATCCTAGTACTGCTCTCGCCCAAGCACGCTTAACTTCGGAGTTCTGATGGGATCCGGTGCATTAGTGCTGGTATGGTCGCACCCGTCATGCTTTGCTCGCGAATGTTACTTAAGGCATTATATCGTATATCGTGGATGCGCATTATTCGTCCAATGGAACTGCGTCCTATATCGTAAAACGTACGCAGCGAAGCGCTTCCGTATCTCCCTCTCCTGGCATAATATACTCCGGCTGCTTCCTATCGTACGCCGAAAACGACGACATCAACCTTTCTCCGGCCCGAGCATCCGAAAATCTTGAGCGGGGTTAGCAAAAACGGGGTGCAACACGAGGACTTCCCAGGAGGTCACCCATCCTAGTACTGCTCTCGCCCAAGCACGCTTAACTTCGGAGTTCTGATGGGATCCGGTGCATTAGTGCTGGTATGGTCGCACCCGTCATGCTTTGCTCGCGAATGTTACTTAAGGCATTATATCGTATATCGTGGATGCGCATTATTCGTCCAATGGAACTGCGTCCTATATCGTAAAACGTACGCAGCGAAGCGCTTCCGTATCTCCCTCTCCTGGCATAATATACTCCGGCTGCTTCCTATCGTACGCCGAAAACGACGACATCAACCTTTCTCCGGCCCGAGCATCCGAAAATCTTGAGCGGGGTTAGCAAAAACGGGGTGCAACACGAGGACTTCCCAGGAGGTCACCCATCCTAGTACTGCTCTCGCCCAAGCACGCTTAACTTCGGAGTTCTGATGGGATCCGGTGCATTAGTGCTGGTATGGTCGCACCCGTCATGCTTTGCTCGCGAATGTTACTTAAGGCATTATATCGTATATCGTGGATGCGCATTATTCGTCCAATGGAACTGCGTCCTATATCGTAAAACGTACGCAGCGAAGCGCTTCCGTATCTCCCTCTCCTGGCATAATATACTCCGGCTGCTTCCTATCGTACGCCGAAAACGACGACATCAACCTTTCTCCGGCCCGAGCATCCGAAAATCTTGAGCGGGGTTAGCAAAAACGGGGTGCAACACGAGGACTTCCCAGGAGGTCACCCATCCTAGTACTGCTCTCGCCCAAGCACGCTTAACTTCGGAGTTCTGATGGGATCCGGTGCATTAGTGCTGGTATGGTCGCACCCGTCATGCTTTGCTCGCGAATGTTACTTAAGGCATTATATCGTATATCGTGGATGCGCATTATTCGTCCAATGGAACTGCGTCCTATATCGTAAAACGTACGCAGCGAAGCGCTTCCGTATCTCCCTCTCCTGGCATAATATACTCCGGCTGCTTCCTATCGTACGCCGAAAACGACGACATCAACCTTTCTCCGGCCCGAGCATCCGAAAATCTTGAGCGGGGTTAGCAAAAACGGGGTGCAACACGAGGACTTCCCAGGAGGTCACCCATCCTAGTACTGCTCTCGCCCAAGCACGCTTAACTTCGGAGTTCTGATGGGATCCGGTGCATTAGTGCTGGTATGGTCGCACCCGTCATGCTTTGCTCGCGAATGTTACTTAAGGCATTATATCGTATATCGTGGATGCGCATTATTCGTCCAATGGAACTGCGTCCTATATCGTAAAACGTACGCAGCGAAGCGCTTCCGTATCTCCCTCTCCTGGCATAATATACTCCGGCTGCTTCCTATCGTACGCCGAAAACGACGACATCAACCTTTCTCCGGCCCGAGCATCCGAAAATCTTGAGCGGGGTTAGCAAAAACGGGGTGCAACACGAGGACTTCCCAGGAGGTCACCCATCCTAGTACTGCTCTCGCCCAAGCACGCTTAACTTCGGAGTTCTGATGGGATCCGGTGCATTAGTGCTGGTATGGTCGCACCCGTCATGCTTTGCTCGCGAAT
Source organism: Dimocarpus longan (assembly GCA_022984855.1). NCBI lineage: Eukaryota > Viridiplantae > Streptophyta > Magnoliopsida > Sapindales > Sapindaceae > Dimocarpus > Dimocarpus longan. The sequence continues at coordinate 63,524 of CM041013.1, read as the reverse complement.
GTTACTTAAGGCATTATATCGTATATCGTGGATGCGCATTATTCGTCCAATGGAACTGCGTCCTATATCGTAAAACGTACGCAGCGAAGCGCTTCCGTATCTCCCTCTCCTGGCATAATATACTCCGGCTGCTTCCTATCGTACGCCGAAAACGACGACATCAACCTTTCTCCGGCCCGAGCATCCGAAAATCTTGAGCGGGGTTAGCAAAAACGGGGTGCAACACGAGGACTTCCCAGGAGGTCACCCATCCTAGTACTGCTCTCGCCCAAGCACGCTTAACTTCGGAGTTCTGATGGGATCCGGTGCATTAGTGCTGGTATGGTCGCACCCGTCATGCTTTGCTCGCGAATGTTACTTAAGGCATTATATCGTATATCGTGGATGCGCATTATTCGTCCAATGGAACTGCGTCCTATATCGTAAAACGTACGCAGCGAAGCGCTTCCGTATCTCCCTCTCCTGGCATAATATACTCCGGCTGCTTCCTATCGTACGCCGAAAACGACGACATCAACCTTTCTCCGGCCCGAGCATCCGAAAATCTTGAGCGGGGTTAGCAAAAACGGGGTGCAACACGAGGACTTCCCAGGAGGTCACCCATCCTAGTACTGCTCTCGCCCAAGCACGCTTAACTTCGAAGTTCTGATGGGATCCGGTGCATTAGTGCTGGTATGGTCGCACCCGTCATGCTTTGCTCGCGAATGTTACTTAAGGCATTATATCGTATATCGTGGATGCGCATTATTCGTCCAATGGAACTGCGTCCTATATCGTAAAACGTACGCAGCGAAGCGCTTCCGTATCTCCCTCTCCTGGCATAATATACTCCGGCTGCTTCCTATCGTACGCCGAAAACGACGACATCAACCTTTCTCCGGCCCGAGCATCCGAAAATCTTGAGCGGGGTTAGCAAAAACGGGGTGCAACACGAGGACTTCCCAGGAGGTCACCCATCCTAGTACTGCTCTCGCCCAAGCACGCTTAACTTCGGAGTTCTGATGGGATCCGGTGCATTAGTGCTGGTATGGTCGCACCCGTCATGCTTTGCTCGCGAATGTTACTTAAGGCATTATATCGTATATCGTGGATGCGCATTATTCGTCCAATGGAACTGCGTCCTATATCGTAAAACGTACGCAGCGAAGCGCTTCCGTATCTCCCTCTCCTGGCATAATATACTCCGGCTGCTTCCTATCGTACGCCGAAAACGACGACATCAACCTTTCTCCGGCCCGAGCATCCGAAAATCTTGAGCGGGGTTAGCAAAAACGGGGTGCAACACGAGGACTTCCCAGGAGGTCACCCATCCTAGTACTGCTCTCGCCCAAGCACGCTTAACTTCGGAGTTCTGATGGGATCCGGTGCATTAGTGCTGGTATGGTCGCACCCGTCATGCTTTGCTCGCGAATGTTACTTAAGGCATTATATCGTATATCGTGGATGCGCATTATTCGTCCAATGGAACTGCGTCCTATATCGTAAAACGTACGCAGCGAAGCGCTTCCGTATCTCCCTCTCCTGGCATAATATACTCCGGCTGCTTCCTATCGTACGCCGAAAACGACGACATCAACCTTTCTCCGGCCCGAGCATCCGAAAATCTTGAGCGGGGTTAGCAAAAACGGGGTGCAACACGAGGACTTCCCAGGAGGTCACCCATCCTAGTACTGCTCTCGCCCAAGCACGCTTAACTTCGGAGTTCTGATGGGATCCGGTGCATTAGTGCTGGTATGGTCGCACCCGTCATGCTTTGCTCGCGAATGTTACTTAAGGCATTATATCGTATATCGTGGATGCGCATTATTCGTCCAATGGAACTGCGTCCTATATCGTAAAACGTACGCAGCGAAGCGCTTCCGTATCTCCCTCTCCTGGCATAATATACTCCGGCTGCTTCCTATCGTACGCCGAAAACGACGACATCAACCTTTCTCCGGCCCGAGCATCCGAAAATCTTGAGCGGGGTTAGCAAAAACGGGGTGCAACACGAGGACTTCCCAGGAGGTCACCCATCCTAGTACTGCTCTCGCCCAAGCACGCTTAACTTCGGAGTTCTGATGGGATCCGGTGCATTAGTGCTGGTATGGTCGCACCCGTCATGCTTTGCTCGCGAATGTTACTTAAGGCATTATATCGTATATCGTGGATGCGCATTATTCGTCCAATGGAACTGCGTCCTATATCGTAAAACGTACGCAGCGAAGCGCTTCCGTATCTCCCTCTCCTGGCATAATATACTCCGGCTGCTTCCTATCGTACGCCGAAAACGACGACATCAACCTTTCTCCGGCCCGAGCATCCGAAAATCTTGAGCGGGGTTAGCAAAAACGGGGTGCAACACGAGGACTTCCCAGGAGGTCACCCATCCTAGTACTGCTCTCGCCCAAGCACGCTTAACTTCGGAGTTCTGATGGGATCCGGTGCATTAGTGCTGGTATGGTCGCACCCGTCATGCTTTGCTCGCGAATGTTACTTAAGGCATTATATCGTATATCGTGGATGCGCATTATTCGTCCAATGGAATAATGCGGTATATATCGTAAAACGTACGCAGCGAAGCGCTTCCGTATCTCCCTCTCCTGGCATAATATACTCCGGCTGCTTCCTATCGTACGCCGAAAACGACGACATCAACCTTTCTCCGGCCCGAGCATCCGAAAATCTTGAGCGGGGTTAGCAAAAACGGGGTGCAACACGAGGACTTCCCAGGAGGTCACCCATCCTAGTACTGCTCTCGCCCAAGCACGCTTAACTTCGGAGTTCTGATGGGATCCGGTGCATTAGTGAAAATGGGGTTAGT
>CM041013.1:21469-60221 GCA_022984855.1 Dimocarpus longan | reverse complement strand
GCAGAGGGATCTCGAACAGGTGGCCTGCGATCCTCTGTGAGGCGTTGATCGTCTTGACGGCTCTCTCAACGTCAGAAGACGCGCTGTATCCGGCCTCGCTCGGTTCACGCTTGTTCAGTCCAATTCCTCGCCGTTTACTGCCGCGGCAACGTCTCCTCGCCAGTGAGATGCAGTCTGCGTATCTTGAGATCCGTTTCGCGCAGCTTCAGATCTGCGTGTCGATGACCGCGGTGCAATGTGCGTTGCTCGTAGCACGCTTCCCAAGCCTCGACTGCGTCTGCGTCGTCTCAATCTAGCCAAGAGGCAGTCCCGGAGCCTGGCAACGCCTGTGGGGCGCGAGACCTACGTGATGCAGCGAGCAAGGTCCAACCGCGCGAGAAGCGCCACTGGCAGCACTCCTCTTCACAGCTACGATCCCCTGACCCCAGGCTCCGACCGCCGAGCGTGCCGGCTCTGCGTTCGCTCATCGCCGCCGCGAACGCCACGGGTAGATCCGCCGCTGCACAGAAGTCTTTGTTATCACTCTGCAATCCTTCAGCGTCGAACGCTCCCGAAGTCGCGAGAGAGTGCCCGAACCATCTTCGCGCGAGCGTGAACTCGCGCGAGTCCGCCTTGCTTCCTTCTCCACTCTTGTGATTTTCAATCACCTGCTTTCATACCCAATCGACCGCGAAGTGAGTGCTGGCTCTGGCTCATCGTCACCGAGCGCAAAAAAGGTCGAACGCTTTGTGAACGGCGGCGAAACACACATCATCCTCTCGTCTCCTCACGACGATTTACGACCTCGCACGACGCCAGCGCTCGATCTCGCCACATCGAGAGTTCGAGACCAGTGCTGACGCTCGCCCGCAGAACACACATCAGAACACAAGCCCGAAGGCTGTCGGAATCGATCTCGGCACGACCTACAGCTGCGTGGGCGTCTGGTCCAACGAACCGCGTCGAAATCATCGCCAACGACCAGGGCAACCGCACGACGCCGTCCTACGTCGCGTTCACCGACTCTGAGCGTCTGATCGGCGATGCCGCGAAGAACAGGTCGCGATGAACCCGTCGAATACGGTCTTCGATGCCAAGCGCCTGATCGGCCGCAAGGTCCAGGACGCCGAGGTGCAGTCGGACATGAAGCACTGGCCCTTCAAGGTCGTGGCCAAGGCTGGCGACAAGCCCGTCATCCAGGTCGAGTACCGCGGCGAGACCAAGGAGTTCACTCCCGAGGAGATCTCGTCGATGGTTCTCCTCAAGATGCGCGAGACGGCCGAGGCCTACCTCGGTGGCAGCGTCACTGACGGTGCGTTGCCTTTCTTCGCTTCCTCTGACGCACACAGCCGTCGTCACCGTGCCGGCTACTTCAACGACTCGCAGCGCCAGGCGACCAAGGACGCCGGTGTGATCGCTTGGTCTCAACGTGCTCCGCATCATCAACGAGCCCACCGCTGCCGCCATCGCCTACGGTCTCGACAAGAAGACCGCCGGTGAGGCCAACGTGCTCATCTTCGACCTCGGAGGTGGCACGTTCGATGTCTCGCTCCTCACGATTGAGGAGGGCATCTTCGAGGTCAAGGCGACCGCCGGTGACACCCACCTCGGTGGTGAGGACTTTGACAACCGTCTGGTCGCCCACTTTGTCGCCGAGTTCAAGCGCAAGAACAAGAAGGACCTCTCGACCAACCCGCGCGCCCTTCGCCGTCTGCGCACCGCCTGCGAGCGCGCCAAGCGTACGCTCTCGTCGGCCGCGCAGACCTCGATCGAGATCGACTCGCTGTTCGAGGGGCATCGACTTCTACACCTCGATCACCCGTGCGCGCTTCGAGGAGCTTTGCCAGGACCTCTTCCGCTCGACGATGGAGCCGGTCGAGAAGGTCCTGCGCGACTCCAAGATCGAACAAGAACTCAGTCCACGAGTGCGTCCGATGTCTGAAACTGCTCTGACGCACGCAGGATCGTCCTCGTCGGCGGCTCGAACCCGTATCCCTCGCATTCAGAAGCTCGTGTCCGACTTCTTCAACGGCAAGGAGCCGAACCGGTCGATCAACCCGGACGAGGCCGTCGCGTACGGTGCCGCAGTCCAGGCCGCCATCCTGACCGGTGGACACGTCGGAGAAGACCCAGGATCTGCTCCTGCTCGACGTCGCCCCGCTCTCGCTCGGTATCGAGACGGCCGGCGGTGTCTTCACCCCGCTCATCAAGCGCAACACGACCGTCCCGACCAAGAAGTCGGAGATCTTCTCTACCTAACGCGGACAACCAGCCCGGTGTGCTCATCCAGGTCTTCGAGGGCGAGCGTGCGCGCACCAAGGACAACAACCTGCTCGGCAAGTTCGAGCTGTCCGGCATCCCGCCTGCGCCGCGCGGTGTTCCTCAGATCGAGGTCACCTTCGACGTCGACGCAAACGGCATTCTCAACGTCAAACGCCGCCGACAAGACGACCGCCGAAGCCAGAAGATCACGATCACCAACGACAAGGGTCGCCTCTCCAAGGAGGAGATCGAGCGCATGGTCTCAGATGCTGAAAATACAAGGCGGAAGACGAGGCCGCCACCAGCAGAATCGCGGCGAAGAATGGACTCGAATCCTTCTCCTACAATCTCAAGACAGCGTCGAGGGAGATCTCAAGGACAAGCTGGAGCCTTCGGACAAGGAGACGCTGGAGAAGGCCATCAGCGAGACCATCTCGTGGCTCGATGCGTCCGCCGAGGCCAGCAAGGAGGAATACGACGTGCGCTCACTCAGACCATGGCGGATCGCTGACGGTTGCAGGACAAGCTCAAGGAACTGCAAGCTGTCTCTAATCCAATCATCAGCAAGGTCCGCAAACCCTTAGTGCGATGATCTAACATCGAAAGGCGTACGGCGCGGCGGTGGACCGCCTGGTGGCATGCCCGAAGGCTTCCCTGTGCGGGTGGTGCTCCGACGCTGGTGGGGACGATGTGCAAGTCGAGGAGGCAAGAGATAATGCGACTGGCAACTTGCTGACGCTTCGCAGGTCGACTAAACGCGACTCGGCGCGGATTTCTTCGTTCGGTCTGTGCTGCTGTTCTCGAATCGCTCCTAGACCCTCTGATGCAATTCAAATCGTTGCCTGTACACGATTCTACATGATTGAGCATCTACAACAGCAGCCCTCGTGCGAGTCGTCCTTTTCGTTGGTATGCGTGACGTCGGGGGTATGTACTGCTGCCATGGGCGAGTCTGAGAGCTGAGGTGGAGGGGGTTTGATGACAACGGGCGCAGGCGGCTCCTTGACCTTGGGCGGACGAGCTCGATGCCTCGGCGCTCTGCATCGACACGTCCTCGCCGCTCTGCATGGCGTGTTGCTGCTGAGCTTCTTGGCGACCGTCGGCAGGACGACATCATCCCAGCTCGTCCCGTTCTCTTCCGCCGCTTGCCATTCGACGCGTCCGCCAACGCCGCCAGCGAGCCCGGCGCCGCACTGCGATCGAGATGGCCTCTGACTTGTACATGAGCGGCTCGTTGCTGATCCACGGCGGCGTGCCTTCCATCGAGCTGGTCGAATGAGCGCGCGGTCGAGGTGTCGATCGCTTGGCCGAGTTGGGCGGTCTTAGAGAGCTGAGAGGCGCCCTTACGAGAGGTGAGCATGGTCCCGCTCGTCGCTCGATGCCTCGAGTACGTCGACGAGGTCGACGGCGTGCGCTGAAGCCCAGGTGAGGGCTGTAGACCGCCCGGTGAAGGCGTCTGGACTGTTCGCTGCCGACCTGACACCGGTGGCGTCTTGGAAGCGGTCCGTCGTGGCGTGGTCGTCCCATTCGGCTTGCGGAGTGCAGGCGTCCGCACCGACCGATCGGCTCAGTTCCCTCGACTGATGTCCCGAATCGGCTGGCTTGCGTGGCATCGGACTCGTGACTGACCTGTTCGGGCGTGCTGTAGACCGACTCGTTCTCATCCGGCGAATTGCGAAAGGTGTGAGCTCGGGGCAGCTCGATGTCACTCCGTTGACGTCGTAGAGGTATCGCCGAGGTCGAATTGGCTCTATGCGGCATCGACAAACCCCGAGCGACTCGAGCCCGGAAGTTGGTTCGTCGAGCTCATCGAACCGAGATGACGGCCTGCGGCGGAAGGTCGGACTGACCGGCGTCCTCTGTCGTTTTGTCGTGCTTTTGTCGAGACAGCTCGTCAGCGATCGGCATCCTGCGGGTTCAGCGACGATCAACTGGCGAGCGCACGTCAAAATGTCCTCGATGGCGTCTTCCAACGGTGTGGTCGACCTTATGTGGCTTGACACGTTCGCGAACGATGCTGGGCTTGATCGCGTTGACCGATCGCATCGAGCGTTCGGCGGATGAGCTCGATCCTGACGAGTATGGACCGGCCATGATGAGACGAGACTTCTTGTCGTCTCCTCGTCGCCGGCGAGACCTTGGGAAACGAGCTGTCGAGTGACGTCCGAGTGGGGACGCAGGCGTGTGGGGCGCGCTGCCCCTGCGACCTTCTCAGCGTCAAGAGGCAGACGCAGAACGACGGGCGACGGAACAGGTCGAAGCGCTAATTCACGCGGTGGGGTTCATCGACAGCATTCACAGCTTACAGCAGTACACGTTAATCACTAACGACCGGCCAGATGGCTCGCGCGGCGCGATGGCCGCAGCCGACGGGATGCGAAGCGATCTCGTACTTGCTCGGCGCCCTCGAGATCCAGACGCCCAGGTTATCGTCCCATCTCGACTCTTTCCGTCCGAACAGTCCAACCTGATCGCAGAAGACGCACTCGACGCCCTCCTGAGCATCCTCGATTGCAATCGCGTCGGTTGAGCACGCGCATAGCCCAGCTGAGCCCAGATCTCCTGTCGAGCAGCAGCCTGTTGAGTGCGAATCGAAGCAGGTAGATGTTGCCGAGCGGTGCCCGTCGCTTCTCGCGGTTGTAGATGCCCAGTGCACTCGACCTCGCTTCCTTGACCATTTCCAACCCTTCCGCCCATCTGCTGCAAATTGCTCGGCGGCCGTCTTCCTGATCGAGCTGCCTTCCTCGGCGTCGCCATCGCGCCGCCGCCGACTGAGATGGACTTGAGGCTTGGCAGCTGAGGCACGAAACCAACGTAGTCTCCTTGATCATCCTCGTAGCGTCTGCGCGGTCCGTATCGCTTCGCCATGCCCTCGCTGCTTCGTTCGCGCGGAGAAGACCGACCGTCGAGCAGAGCTTGCCGAGTGCAAAAGCGTCTAGCTCGGCACTCAGCCCAGTCCGGTCCAGGATGAGATGGTCGAGCGCGGCGTGCTTGATGAGCAGCGGCTGAGCGCGAGGACATTGGCGATGAAGGTCGTCGAGACGTCGAGCAGCTTGAGAGATGGAAGCGGCGACAGGTTCGGGCGTAGGCGAGCGACGAGCTCGGCAGGACAGTCGTGGTCGTCGAGGCTGAGACGAGGGCGGTGAGCACGCTGCGATGCGGCATGTCGTAGTCGGAATGCCTCGAGCGTGGTCGCGTTGCGCTCGTGCACCAGCTCGCGAGGCTGAAGAGCCGGAAGAGCACGATCGGTTGCGCGAGACCGTTAGCGCCAGTGAGCTCGACCGGCAACGCAGCAGCGGATCTTGGGCGAATGACAGGTACCTGAGTCCAGGCGGCCACTGGCTAGCGAGTCGAACACCCCGTCAAAGTACGCGCCCTTGAGAAAGGTCTCGTACGAGCGCCGGTGAAGGTCTGCGTGCGTCAGTTCACAGAGATTGAGCCACGCACATGGATTGAAGCGCAGCTCGAGGGCCGAGAGCGAAGGCAGCGGCTTGGCGAGGAGATCGTCCGTCTGCTCGGGCGTCCAATGCGGTCCACATTCGGCCATCATGTTTTCGCGCCGAAGGAGCGGACAGAAGCGCGTTGACAGCGGCGTCGGGATCCGGCTTGAGCGCCCTCAGCGCAATCGTCTGCACCAGGCGGGCCATCTCGGGCGCGTCCTCGTGTCGAGCGCCGAGTCGCAGCGTCAGACGAGTGCATTGTTGCGCTGTCCGCAGCCGGATGTGCTTGAACATGAACGTAGGCGAGATGCCGCTGCGGACGAAAGCGATCGAGAGGTTGGCGGCCGTGGAGCTGACATATTCGGCATCGACCTGCTCCAACACGGCCTCCCACAGCTCGCCTGGTAGTTCGGCGCGCATCTGGTGACGAAATTCGTCGCGCCGTCACGGCCGGGCGTCTTGATTTGGGCGCTGTGGACACGCAGACCCAATCACAGGCTGCTCAGAAGTCCAGACATGGCGACGCAGGCTCGCGAAACGAACGAAGGCGAGTCGGCTCAGCGCGCATCGCCCTCGCCCTCGCAAGCAACGCCGGATTGCAGTTTGCGTGTCTCGATTGACGCTATCGGAGTGATTGGACGCTCTGTCTCCTCGCGATGGCGGGATTCGTTCGATTGCTGCTCATGAGCCTGTCGATGCTCGTCGGCACAGTCATCGTGTACGTATCACGTCACTTAACGTCGGCGAGCAGACGCGACTACCGCTCTGCTGTGCGCCGACCGGTGGTCACGGCTCAAGCGCAGACTGCCCTGCGGATCTACAGTTGCTGACGCTCTGACAGAGGTCACATTCCACTGGCGTTCAACCTGTCCGAGCGGCGCGTCAGGCATCCTCAGCGACTTTGGCACGCGGTCTGCTCGTCGGCGCCTGCGCTTTCGATCATCATTCCAGAAGGCGTCGACGCAGTCTACAGCTCGACGACAGAATCGGAGCATGGGCACGAGAAGCGAGACGAGCACGGTCACGCTCACGGCAGCCAAGTGACGGCGATTGCCCTCGCCTTGCTCTTGGGCTTCATCACCATGTCAGCTTCCGTCTTACTCGACGAATCGGCTGAACTTGCAGGTTCTTGATCGACTCGCTCAGCGAAGCGCACCCTGGCGTTCCCTCTCAGCACTCGCACAATTCGACCCGCGAGACCCCTCGGAGACCACGGAGTCCGGTCACCGATCGGCAACGCAGCCACTGCTCGAGCCTGAGCGATCGAGAACGCCGACGCCGATCAGCCGAGCGCTACGCATGGCACGCCGCTGCAGCGTAGACCGTCGATGCTCCACAAAGAAACGACCAACGGCGGCTCTGAGGCCAACGCCGCCCAAGAAGGATCGAGCGCACACGAGCTCGACCTCGCTGGGTCTGATCTGCCATTCGATAGCCGACGGCGTGTCGCTCGGCGCATCGTCAGCAGCTGGAGCAGTAGCAGCGGAGGTGCGGGGTCGATACGCTCAGGTGCGTGGTAGAGACGCCTGCCCTCTCTGACGCACGCAGGTCTGACCGTCTTCACCGCGATCATGATCCCAAAGCACCCCCCGCTCTCGGCCTCACCTCAGTCTTCTACGCGACGGCGCATCTCGAATGCACATCGTCGCGCGCTCGCCATATTCGCCGCATCGGCACCCTTGGGCGCTATCCTGACTTATGCGATCATCGGCATGCTCGGTTTCGCATCTCGAACAGCACGGCGATGCCGCTCAGACGCTCAAATGGTGACCGGCGAGTTGCTGACGGTCAGCGGAGGGACGTTCTTGTTCGTGGCGACGCACGTGATGAAGGGCGGCCGAGCCAGACGCAGAGAGCGACGGCCGAGAACGATTCAAGCGAACGCTGCTCATGCTCGCTGGCATGGTCGCGCCGATAGCTGGACAGGCGATCGTCGGACATGCGCATTAAGCTCCGATGGCTCTGTCGTCTTGTCACTGTACCACTACGCTGTTCATCTGCATCGGCCGATCGGCTGAGCCTTCACTCGCTCGTGTGCGCCTCGCATCCGCCTGCGCCTGCGCCCGTCTGCCCGTTGCTCTCGGCCTCTGGACTGCTGTGAGATGCGCAGCGCTCGTGTCGCTTCGTCGTTCGCATCGTCTGCAGCTCGTCCTCTGGTCGCCAGCACGTCTTCGAGCGGACTCGCCAGCACTTCTTCAGCGCATCAAAGTCGTCTCAACTCATTGCGAGCGCCGGACCGTCCTCGCAAAGATGGTCAAGCACCTCGGTTACAGCTGCTCGATCCGAACCGATCGACGGCGCCATCTATCTTCACACATGCTCCATACACGAGGATTCCAGCCGGTAAGAGGGTCAGCCCGGCCTTCCTCTCGTTACTGTACTCGACGCTCGTCCCTCCACCTCTGGCGACGCTGAATGCCCTAGCGGCACGTATACCTCACGCGAGGCTGATTGGTCACACGCAACTTGGTCGAGCAATGCTGCATCAGTCCGTCGTTCTGGGACGCGGTCGCTTCGGTCGGTCAACCACCTGCTGAGCTTAATTGACCAAGGGCGATGGAGTCGCGAGCGGATACACGCACTACGTGACGAAGAGAGGCTAGACAATGAGGAGCTGGCGACGCTGGGAGTACGTTGCTCGGACTGTTCGCGACCGAATGGATCCAGGCCAAGTATCCTCATCTGCCGACCGAGTGCGTCTGCCTAGCGCGGATATCAGCTTCGAGCTAACGTCTACAGAGCCCTGGCATCTGCCGTCACGGCCTACACCGGCAAGGGAGCCTGCGCGGATCTGGCTCGGTCCTGGGGCATCTTCGCCGCTCAGCTTCCATACCGCCTCTCATGAGCTCGAACAAGCTTCCACAAGAGCCGCTGCGAGGGACAGGCGAGGCGTATCGAGCCGGGACGGGACCGTTGCGTTGGTCATTGGAGCACTCGGGCTTCAAGCCGCTGTCCAAGTTGAGAGATCGGTCAGGAGACGACGAAGGCAAGGCGATACAGATGATCAGACTCGAAGACGCGCTGTCAGAAGCAGCGAGGGCGCTCATTGGCGCTGTTCATCAAGTTCACGTGCGTGACTCCAGCACGTCGTCAAGACTGACGCACACAGGGCTTCTCAGCTGCTCGAGAGTTCGCCCACGCTCACTGGCTCTCAAGACCGGTCAACATGCTCGCGATCCTCAAATTCCGCAACCCCGGCTACACGCTCTCGCGACCCTCGCACGGTACAAGCTGCCACCTGTTGACATCCGAATGCTCAAGGAGAGCGGGCGGGATACGAATCTGCCCATCTTTCATCGTCGGCGCCTCAGCGGACCGAGGAAATTGGGCGAAGGCTTCGGTTTCATCGATCGCCATGGCGCATAGGAGGGCACAAGAGGATGCCCTGAGACGGATCTACCTCTCCCGATCGTTCGCCCAGGGCTTCGACATGAACAAGCAGCCGACCGATGTCGATGGCTTGCCTTCGCTAACCGTCTGACACCCTCGCTAGCCCGGATGGACCGGCCTACGAGCCTACGCCGTTGGGTGACGAGTGATCGAGGCGATGAGCGGCGGCAGGACGGGCGTACGGCGCGCAGGACGTCGATGCAGTCGTTCAGAGACGACGGCAAGCCTATTCCCAAGCACAGGAGGACTCATCCGGGTCCGTTCAAGCTCAGGAAGCGGAAAGAGGCTTGAGATTGTACATTGCAAGATCGTCGCACTACCAGAGCTAGCTCGACGAGGTCGTGACACCGAGGACCGTCTGGCTTGATGAACATGAAGTCAAGATGAGCGGTGCTGGCGTCCTGAGCGCTGCCTTCGTCGCCTAGACCGGAGCGGTAGTACTCTGCCGGCGTCGGATAGTACTCTGTTGGCGTCGGAAGACAATTTTTAGCGTCTGACCAACCGAGATCCGCCGGCAGTATCGACATAGTCTCACTCCGGCGGAAGTTGGCGAACTGCGATTGGAGCGTTCGACCGTAGAGGAAGGACACTTGCGGATGCATGCACGAGAGGACACGCGAGAGGAGACGACGGGGATGTGCACAGGATGAAATTGCAGTGCTTCGAGTGGGCTATGCGTTGACATCGGGTGATCGAGCGGTGCGAGAGCTGTGGAGAAAGGGCAAGTGTCAGCTCGTGCTCGAGGAGCGTCGAGTGAAGAAAGTGCGGCGGACTGCTCAGAATCTTCAGTGTATAGGCGTTGAGTTGTCGTCAGGATGTCATGTCGAAAGACTGATCGTAGTGTATCGTCATAGCAGTCCGCAGTCACAGAGAGACCCTCTACGCACCTTCACGACGCCGGCGCCGGCGCAGCGCCGTTGGAGACCGCTTTGGGTGCCTTCGCTCGCGCGGGCTTCAGCGGCCTACTCAGAGCGCCTTGGCCTCGTCTGACTTGATCTCGTGATCCGGCTTGACGGTCTCGGTCGAGTAGAATACCGGCGGGGTCGATAACCGGACAGCGCCGGTCTTGGTGACGGCGAAGGTGAGATGCACTTGTGCAGTCAAGTCCTCGGGCTTGGGCGCCTCGAGCACTTCCAGGCGCGCAGAAGGCCGTGCGTCGCACAGTCCTTGACGCTGAACTTGGCTCGGTTCTCGTCCTCGAGCTGTGTGGCGTGAGCATACAACAGTTCAAGCTACGTACGATGCGCAAGCTGAACGGAAGTGACCTGCCTTCTTCTGGATTTCGAGAAGACCGCTCGCGAGGTCTTCAGCTTGAGATCGTACTTGGCCGCTCCGACTCGTCCGTAGATCGTCGTGGCGCCTCTGAAGTCTTGAAGCTGGGCTCGGATCCGGTCGTGACGACGACATCGAGCGCAAAGACATCGCCTTCCTCGAGGATGTGCGAGTTGTCTTTGTCTCGTCGTTGCTCAGGCGTCGCGAACACTCGGATCGTCCTTCGCTCACCGCGATCTCGTTCTCCAGGTGCTGATGCCGACAAAGCCATTGACGCCCTTGACGACCACCGTCGAACTCCTTCAAGACCAGGTCAACGTTCGTAGGAATGATCGTGCTCCGTTCGCCCGCCTGCAGAGCTCAGCCAATCGTCACGAAGCTCTCACCTTGACGGATCGCAATGCGGCTTCGGCGGCGTTGTGGGCGGCAGCGAGAAGGTCGGCCTTGATGCCCTTGACGGGCTCGGATGCGCTGGCGCCCACGACGATCGTCTCACCGGTCAGGACAGCATGACCACCAATCTGAGCACCCGCGACGACCTTGACCACATCACCCTTGCTCAAGGTCCTTCTGCTATCTTCTCATCGCTCGGCAACGGTGCATAACCGCAGATGACCGAGTTGATGCTGACGGTCGTAGGGAAGGATGAGCCTTGGAGATGGTCGAACCGGCTTTCTTGCAGTGTAGACCTTCTCACTCTCTTGCTCGACCGTCTTGTCGCCCAATTGGCAGAGATCCACCACTTTCGCCCCATCGACCGCCTTCTCGATGACGGCCTTGATGGCAGCTCCGGCAATCGTAGCAGCGGCCTTGTACTGGTCCAGCACCGCGCCGCTAAGCGCGGTCGAAGCCTCGGCGGCCGCAGCGGCCATTTTGTGCGCAGAGACGCGGGGAGAGTTGCAGTCGCAGGCGGATTTGCAGTCCAGTCGCTTCTCAGACGACGGAAGTGATGCTCAGGAGCGAAGATGCGAGCTGTGCTACAGAGCGCGAACGCGAGGTCACGTGACAGTGCAAGTGTACAGCGGACCTCAGTGCAGCCTTTCGATGGCCTCGACAGTCGTCTGACATCGGCCAGGCTGGCGTCGATCCGTTCGTGCTCCGAAGCGCCGGCCAGGACCTTCCTCGCGACCTCATCGCTCAGTTCGGCGAATTGCTCGACATTACTCGCCATCGATGAATCCTCGCGCCTCAAACTTGCGATGAGTCGATGCGTACGCTCGCCACTCAGCATGATCGAGTCGACCGATCGACTGCTCGGCAAAGTGCTTGCGCAGGTTGCGTTCGAGGTCGGAGAGCAGCTTGCCCGTCGCTGTCGATAGGTCGGTAAGGACTGTGATCGAGCCTGTCGACGTGGCGATGAGCAGACGAGCTTGGAGACCCGAGTCGTCCGACGTCGCACTCGCAAACGAGGGCACGAGACTGCCGTGAGCGAACTTGGTGATCAGCTCGCCAAAGTGGTAAAGACCGAGCGAAGCCAGCTCCTCATCACCTCGTCCCGATGCCGTCGCTTCCGTGGCTTCGCTGGACCGTCATCAGGTTCTCATCCGCATCGGCCGCGATGAAGAGCTCATCCGAGAGTGCCTCGACTGCCATCGTGCCGTACGTGTGATGCTCCCGCGCAATCTCGGCCAGCGCGAGTTGCGACCGGTCAAAGTGCAGCAGGACGATCGATCGAAGCGCATCGCGACGACCAAGTGATCGCCATGCGCGACGAGACGGTCGCCATGAAGCTGCGCCCCAGGACGTGACCTGCGCGAAGCGTTCGTCGGACGTGTAGCTGAGCACGAAGACTTGCTGGTTGACCGCTGCGCCGAACAGGCCGTCCGAGAGCGGCGCCAGACTGAACACAGCGCCTCGGGTTGCGAACTCGTCGCGCTGGCGGAAGGAAGGACGGACCGTCGGCGTTCTCCGCCAGCGTAGCTGTACGCGACTACACGACCTCGTCGAGCTGCCGTCTCGTCTGGCCGGACGATGCCGGTGCCGGACGATGAAGTGCTCCTGATCGTCGTCCGAGCGCAGGCAGGCGATCGAGATGGCCTGCTCGTGCTCGTCGAAGGTGAACTCATTGATCACTGTGTGCGTCAGAGGTCAGGTATTTCATGCCACGCACCTTCGAACGTCGCGCCGTCGAGAATCTTGAGGTTGGCCGTCTTCGACGAAGCGCCGTCTTCCGATCGAGCTCTTCATGCAAACAGACGACGCCGTACGCCTTGTTGGCTGCGCTGTAGGCGATGGCAGCCGGCTGATCGCCGTCGAGTGTGAGCGTCTGATCTGCAGCTTCTGCGTGTCGTCGATCCGACCGATGCGGAGGCCCGTCCGACTGAGCTAGCACGAGCGAATTGGGAAGACGCGAGGGCTAAAGGTCGTGAGAGCTCGGACGTCGCGCAGGTGACGCTGCGTAGCTGAGGCGACCGTTGCTCTGGGTGATCACTGTCGGACGATCTGAAGCGACCAGGACGGCTGGCGCGCCTTCTGAGGTCGTAAACGGCGTCATCACGATCGGCTGAGTGCGAGCGTGACAACCTTGCGAGTGGCGGCATCGGGGCTGAGGTAGGGCGCACTGTCTTGCAGGCTGACACTGACCAGCGTGCCGTCACCGCGACCGGGCAAAGAGGTAAATTGTCCCGTCGAGGAAGGTCGTCAGCTGGAGCGAGCGAATGAGGTACGGCGACTCGAGCGAGACCGTCGACAGGTGCTCAAGCGATGGCGCGGAGAGCAGGATGACCTCGTGCGAAGTCCACACGCCAAGTGCAACGACCGTTGCGCCGTTGGGCAGCGTGTGCAGCGCGGCACAAACGCGACTTCATGAGGCGCAGTGTACGTGCCCACGACGTCGTGACCGTCCTTGAGCAGCGTGACGACCGCACCGGCGGTGACAAGGACGTGCGTGGGATCGTGCGTGGCGAGCGTGATCTTCGCTCCGTCGGCGGGCGTCCAGCTCGAGCCTGAGCTGAGCGAAACGCCGTTCTGGGTCACTTGGAAAAGTACGGACCCAGCGATCCGGCATCGAGCGTCGGTGCGCTCAGGTTGAAGCCGGGCAACGCGTCGACCTCCTCGATGCTGTCCTCATCGCCGGCAAAAGACAGCACGACCGTCTCGTTGGACAAAGCCGAGCACGAGCAGGTCGTCCTCTGCACTGCGCGACGTCAGTCCACGTAGCTTAGCCGACGCACCTCGCTGGGCTGCGCAGGGGCAGACCTTGAGCACGCCTGTCCATGTCGAGGGATCGAGGTTTGTGAGACCGACACCATGACGAATGATCGAAGGGACCCGTCACCGTACGCGCCAGAGCAGGTGACGATCTGGGACTGACCGAGGCCTTCAGGGTCGACGAGGCAGAAGTCGAGATCGGGCCGATGTTCGTGAAAGAGTGGACGACCTCGAGCTGTTCAAGGCCTGACTTGCTCGGCCAGCAAACGGATCGTCGAGGTCCATCGAGTTCTCGCGCTCGCTCGTGCTTGAGCAGAGTCGCTCGCAGCGGGCAGTCGACAGAGCTGAGAGTCGCCATAGTGCGAGGCGACGAAGAACGAACGAGTTGGCCAGGTAGACGAGAGCCATCGCGGACGAGGTCTTGCCGACATCCGCGACAAATCGATCGCACTGACTCGAGACTCGCTTCTGAGCAGCGTGAAGACGTGCAATGTGCCGTAAACCGTCTGAGACGAGGAAGCGATTTAGATCGTCGTCGACGGCGCAATAGCTGCGTGCATGAGGTGGACCCGGTTGCGCGATACGCACGCTGAGTACGCTCCTATGGGCAGACGACACGTCGGCCGCTTCGCCTTGCCTGCTCGGCCCTTGCCTTTGGCGATTCGCCCGGCAGCGCAGGCTCCTCGGTCAACGTGAGGTAGACTGCCTCCTCTTCGCCAACCACAATGACGCCCATAGATCCGCCTGTGACCGGGATGAAGAGCTCGCTGCCCGGATCGCTGAGCTGGAAGCGATTGAGCGGCGCCGGGCGATCGACGAGCTCCTTCTCGGCCAGATCGAGAGACTGGACCTTGAGTATCTTACTGCCGAGGTGATCGGTGTGCAGGATGCCGATCGTCGGCGCTCGTCCTCGGCAAACGGGATAAAGCTGATCTGGTGGACGTTGAGCTCGGACAGACGGACGTTGTAGCTTCTCGAGATGTCCAGAGTGCGCGATTTGCAGGCTTGACGGCCCCCTTGGCGCTGCTGGATCGCCTTCGCGAGGAAGAGCTGCTGCCGGCGAGCGGGAAGACGCGCAGGAGACCATCGTACGCCAGCACGACAATGCACCTTCCGTGCGGGTCCACGATGACCGTCTTGCTTCCGCCGGTCTCGCCGCTCGCTCGGACAGGCTCTCGCTCGCCTCGGTCTCACACGCCCGTCGGACTCGAGGATCGTGCTTGAGGACGATCAGACGGCCATGTCGGTGCTGTAGTGAGGATGACAAGCGATGAGGTGCTAGGATCCAGGTTGCGTGAAGGCTGCCAATGATGCGACGCGAGCGTGGAGTCGGATCGTCAGCGCGAGCTCGAGGCGCTCGGCTGCAGATTGTAGACTTCTAACCGAGTCCCACGACTGATCACGAGGGCGTCGATCCCAGCCTGAACGAACCGGCGTCTTGATCGCGTTCAGCGCAGATGACGACTCGTGCGCCGGTACGACGAGCTTCGTGAACGTCTGATCTGAAGCCATGACACAGAATTGTGCGAGCGAGAGAGCGAGTGACGAAAGAAGCGCGATCGGGCACTTTGCAAGCTTTACATTGATCGAGATGTACATTAGATTCCGCAGTGCTCATCGACGATCCGGCGCATGGACCTCGGGCGGCTCCCAATCCCACGCGCGCGAGACTGCTCGGAGAAGATGTGGTAGTCAAAGTACTCGACCTGGCGGGCGGAGAGCCGACCCAGGAGATCTTGGTCTCGTCGAGCAGCGGAAAGCCAGTCGAGTTGCCAGCTTGAGTCTTGTCGCCGTATTGAGGGACCTCGTACGCGACCTTGACTCGAGGGTGCATCTGCGCGCGTCAAGAAGCGAGTTGATGCCTGACGCACTGCGATCTTCGTGAAGCCGGCTTTTCCAGAGGTCCTGATTGAAGATGTACGACTCGCTGACGACGATCGAGCCAAAGTTGCGCAGCCGGATGTTTGTGGCGGCGGCAGAAGGGATCAGGACGACTGATGAGCAGACCGTTCCAGCAGCTGAAGACCTGAAAAGGCAGCCCGTCCTCGAACATCCGTTTGTCTGGCGGATTCTCGGGCAGGACGACGTCGAGATCGCCCAATCCTGCGTGCGTCAGTCTGCGATCGCCCCGCTACGCGCCAGTGCCGGATGTGGTAGAAGCACTGGCCGAGTATGTCCCGGGCAACCCAGGCGTCGTAAAAATGCGCTGCACGCGTCAGCACCGCTCGGCATGCCCCTACGCACTCGGCCCCAAGAGCTCGTTGTAGTCGGCCGCGCACATGAGATCGGAGCCCTGCGTCGTATGTTGCATGATGAGCTCGAGGACGTCGTTCTTGCACCAGACGACGTCGTTTGAGATGATGACGGCGTCGAGCCGCCGAAGCCTCGCCGACATCGCTGGCCAGGTCCGCGATGGCATCGTTGCGGGCCTTGCAGAGGACGTCTAACCTAGTGTCCTGCCACGCGCCGGATCTGTGCTCTCGCCTTCGACCTGGATCGTAAACGAGGCGCCGCTCAAGCGAACTGCCTGAGCTAGCAGGTGCAGCAGCCTGACGGTCGTGTCCCTGGACCCTCCTCGGTGATCGACACATGCACGTTCTCCGGTCCCAGCCGCTCGATAATCTCGGGCAGCGAGTGCAATGCGGTCATGATCACGTTGGCCGACATCGAGTACGAGATGGCAAAGAGCACCTTGACCCTCTTCGAGTCGTAGTACGAGTCATAGCGAAAGTCGTGCGTCGTAGTGGTCGAGCACACGGCCGGCTTGTAATTTCGCTCGACCTTGCTCGCTTGTTGGAAGACCTCATCGAGCGTCCCGGGCGTGGAGCTTGCGATCGGAGCGTAGCGCTTGACGCCCGAGGCATAAATGAAGCGCGATGTCGCTGGACTCCGCCTCGCCAACCCTTCCGGCGGACCTAGCTCCTCTCTCAGACCAGCTCTGGATCCGCCATACCGCCTCCCCAGCGCGAGCAGGATCACGACGGCCAATGTACCGCCGATCGCCCAGCGTAGACATTGCTCTGCGGCTTGCTCGCCGGCCCGTGGTCTGCACGAATCAGCTTAAAATTGCTGTTGCTGATCCGTACATGTGTTCGCCGACCCGGCAGCGACGAGCCCGATGGCCTCCCTCCTCGCGGTCCAGATCCACGAGCGATTCTTGCGAGGCGGACTTCACAGGCATCGTCCGGACGGGGCCGGCGCACAAGCGAGCGAAATTGCGAGGGGGCGAACTCAGGCCACGTGAGGCTTCCGAAACGAGCAAGCCGGACGCGATCTTGCATCGCAGCTCTGCCCGTGCAACTGGATTCGGGACTGCGCGTCAAGAAAGAGAGGAAGCGAACGCGTCACGTTTCGCTGCGTGTCTGCGCGAGATGACGCGTTGCTCGACCGCATACGCGGCATGGCGCAAGGCGGCAAGTATAGTCCGCTTTCTGGGAGCGCAAATGGCACGGCAGCGCCGGCCAGCTCGATGGACACCCAGAGGATCAAGGTGCTCGCGACGGTCAGCTTCTATCTGGTCGTCGCTCTGGCCATGGTCATGGTGAACAGTGCGTCGCCGTCAGACCGCACAGGCGAACGCCGCAGAATGGGTGCTCAACTCGATGGACACGCCGATGCCTCTTCCTCTGGGTCCAGCTGATTACGGCCGTCATCCTGCTACACGCAGCGGCGCTCACGAAGGTCCTCACGGTCCCGCAATTGACGAGGAGAACATGCATCGATCTACTACTGCCGCTGGCGGCGCTGAACGGTCTCGGTCTCGCTCTCAACACGTACTGTCTCAAGTTTGTGGACGCCAGCTTCTGTGCGTCTGTCCGCCTGATCGACCTCACGCCCGCACCAAGTCGCGAGGGGTCTTCTGCTGCCCTCACCGTCTTGCTGTCGTTCATCATCCTCAAAATTAAGCCCTCAAACGCAGAATCATGTGCGCTCTCGCTGTCGTTTGCCTCGGCTTCATCGTCGGCGTGTCTCGAATAACGACGGCGCCGGACTCAAACCTTTCGACGTTTGGCATGTTCATCGGTGCTCCTTTCCTCTCTGTTCTCGGCGCTACACGCCATCTACGTGAAGAAGTGTCTGCCCTACTACATCAACAACTCAGGTGCGCCTCCATGAACTACAGCGACTGACGCACACAGCCATTCACATGTCATACTACTCGAATCTCCTCGCATCCTGCATTATTGCCCCCGATCGTCTTCGTCACCGAGCCGGCGAGGTTACCGCGCTCTTCGCCAACGGCGGCGAGCCACTACGGACATTCATGATCGGTGGCCTGATAAACAGGCGTCTTTGGGTTCCTGATCTGCATAGCTGGCTGTGCGTGGGATCGCACAGGACAGCTCTGATTCGCGCAGACTGGAGCATCCAGGTCACCTCGCCCACGACGCACATGATCTCATCGCCATGCGAGGCGTCATCCAGACCTTCCTCGGCGCGACTATCTTCGCGAGCGTGATCACCTTGTGCGTCTCGACGCACAGGTAAACTAACGCGCACAGCGGCCGTGTGCTCTCGATCTCGTTGACCCTCTTCGGCTTATAATTCTACACGTGGCAACGCGACCGCGAGATTACACGCGAGAAGGCTGCCAGCGCGCCAAAGCAAGGCGGTCAGGTCGGCGAGCGGATCAACATGGAGAGAATGGACGACGACAGGGACGTCGCTGCGCGGATCTGGACGATGCGGAGCTCAACAGCGAGCTAGACAAGATGCTGGGCAGGAGGCAAGGGAAGTGCCAGGTGAGTCGGCAGTGGATACCGATGTGATATAGAACACTGTAACGCAAGTCAAAGGCTCCGCCAAGTTGAAGCGCGGTCGCGCGCTTCACTTCGTCTGGCCTGCCGGCTCGTGTTCTCGTGTCCGTCTGCCAGCATGTCGCTCGAGGACAGGCTGCGTTCTATGGACCTCGAGGTTCGTCGTCTGCTGGCCGGCAGAGCGCCCAGCAAGGCCAGCTCATCGCTCGTCACTCGCCATGAGCCTCGTCAGCACCGATGTGTCTCGCCGCCGCGCGCTCTGCCAGCCCAGTCGGCCGCACACGCCTCGCTCAATCGCCAGCGCGCGTGCTGACGCTCGTCCCAGATCTACGAGTACGGAGGAGCCGAGTACGACAACCTCGAGACCAGCTCGATGAAGCGGGCGATGCGCTCAACGACGATACGTTCGGAATGAGCGCGCCGATGTCGGCAAGGACTTTGACTTCGGTGGCTCGCGGACCTTGGGAGGACCTCCGTTTGCAGCCGTTCACCGCCTTTGCTCAGCCTACGCAACAGCAGACCTCAAGACCTGCGCCACCGCCGCTGCCTGCCGCTCAGAAGCCTCAGAACGCGTTTGCGTGGTCGCTCGATGTCGATCCGCTGCTCGGCCCGTCGCGAGGTGCAGCGGGCGCCTATCGACCGAGCTCGGTCGTTCAGCAGGCTGCTCCTGCACCGCAGCCGCAGCGCAGCAACAGGTCAGGACGCTGGCAGAGATCGAGGCGGACATGCAAGCTCCGTCGAGGCAAGCTCAGCCTGTTCAGCAGCAGCCACCGGTTCAGCGACAGGCTCGGACGTTGGCTGAGATCGAGGCGGACATGCTGTTGCAGCGGAGGCCACCGGCGCCGCCTCAGGCTCCCGCGCCAGCTCTGCGCAGCAGCAGTCAGGCCCCGCCTGTGCATCCACCGATTGGTCACTCGCCCGCGCCTGGACCGCCTCCGAGCTCGCAAGGCAGCTTCCAGCAGGCCTCCCTGCACTCGGACCCGGTCCTCAGGCGCCGTTCGCGATCCAGCCTGGCATGCTGCCCGCCTCAGTTCCGACACCTGCCGCTCATGAGCAGCAAGCTCTACTCCATCAGCAGGCTCTCAACGCCCAGCGCCAGCAGTACAACAGCCTGGTCGCGCATCAGCAGCAGCAACTCAGCAGCCGAGCGGACCAAAGCTGCTCTCCTGGCAGCTTCAGAACCAGCTGCAGCAGGCCAAGGCCGAGGGCAACGAGGAGCTGGCGAAGCAGATCGAGCAGAGATTCGCGTGCAGCTCAGGGCGGACGAGCGAGTCGAAAGGCGGAACGCGAAGATTGCGGCAATGGCACCTGGCAATGGGACTGATGTCGATGGGTGACAAGGATCACATCACCAAGGTCCAAATCGCTCAGCTCGTCAATCAAGCTGGTCCCAAACGGCGCGCACGATCCTACGCCGAGGACTTCTACTTCCACGTTTACAACGCTTGCGTGGTCCGAGAGGTCCGCCGGCCCGCCTGGTCATCCCCAACAGCAATCGAGCAATGCTGCAAGAAGCTGAACCGGAGAGAGACGGCGCTGAACAGGATGGCACAGCAGATCCAGCGCATCGTCGCGGTTCAGGCTAAGAAGCCGAAGAAGGATCAGGACGCACTGACCGAAGGTGCGCTCGGAAGACTGCCGACTCGAGGCAAGATCGGTCTGCGCGAGGCTCTTAAGTTCGATCTGCCCGCCAAGCCGACCGAAAAGTCTACCGAGTCGAAGGATCACTCGACGCCGCATCTTGCTACGACGACCTCGCGACGCTTGGTCTTGCTCAATGCTCGAGCGACTGTACGACACTGTGCTCGCTCTCGAACAGCTCCGACGTGTTCAGCCTGCTCTCGCTGCGGCTGCCACGCCTCGCGAGAACACGCTGATGGGACCAGACGAGCTCGAAGCGGCACAACGGGCGTTGGCGGAAGCGACCGAGGCGTACGAGACCAAGGTCGCGCAGATCTGGGAGGCTCTGGGCGTGATGGAACCGCTCGATCAAGGTCCTCTGCATCCGACGATCGCCCTGCTCGGTCCCGCAAAGGGACTTCGCTTAATCCCTCGCATCCTTCGTCACATGTCAGAGCAACAGATTCTGACTTTTGTCACGCTCCTCATCGCCTCGTTCGACACGCTGGAAATCGTCAGGAATGCCGCCCTGCTCGATACGCCGGCCACCAAGGCGCAGAAGCAAGGCGGACCGAGAGGAGAGCTCGAGCTGGCGACGGAAGCCTTTCTGGTCGCTCTGATGCCGTCATCCTCTCGGTACTGGGTCGACAGCCGCTTCGAACCGTCGCTGGACTGCTCGGCCTGCTCGTCGAGCGTATACAACGTCGTCACGATTGCTCGGTCAAGGGTGCGTCGTACGAGTCCGTTCCCGTCTGACGCGTCGCCTAGCCTGGAATCGCTGTCCTGACGGCTTTCCTAAGTCGAGCTGCCGTGCTCAAGGCCGGCGACGGCTCTTCCGATGCTCGTGTTGACCCACAGGATATCTCGCAGTGGTACGTCGGTCGTTTATCTCGGCGCGGTGACGTACGCAGGACGTCGACATACAATGCGCTCCTCACAACGTCTGGTCGGCCACACGGTTTCGCTCTTTCCCGTCCTCACGAGTCGGTGCAGCTCTTTCTTACGGCGCTACGCTCTCGCTCGGCCTCGACGATCAGGACGAATCGGTCTGGCAACTCCTCGCTGCACTGGCCGTCTCTGCCGATCCGACTCAGCAGCCTACTCTCGTGGCCGATGTCAGGTGAGGCTGATGCTTAAGGGGTCGTAGCTGACAGCTCGACAGGGAGAAAGTGCTTGAGAACGTCTCGGCGGCCAATCAACGCGGTCTGCCAGCCGAACTGGCCGAGCACAAGCGAAGGAACGTCGACATCTTCCTTACCGCGCTCGGCTTGTCGTCCAGTCAGCTCGAGGATCCAGCGAAGCCTGAACTGCCTGAATGTCGTTCGTCGTTGTCTGCAATTTTACATCGTTACAATGGAATGAAAGCTACATGAGATCACTTGCTCGAGGTCTCGATCTCGTATAGAGGTTTGGGCGCTGGAGTTGGAGCCGGAGCAGCGACCGTCGCACTTTTTCGACCCATTCGACCGCCGTCGCATCGTCATCAGGTCGTCGTCGTTGCTTCTTCTCCTTCTTCTCGACAAGACCTCCTCGCCGCGCCATCTTCGACGTCGAAGGACAAGCCGCTGCCCTTGGCCTTCTTCTTCGAGTTCTTCGGCTTGCTGACGCTGCTTGATTCGGTCGATCGATTGGCCTTGGAGACGAATTGAGGCTTGAAAATTCTGTAGCGAGACTGCTTCGGCGACCTTTTGTGCAGTCGGGCGCGTCTTGAGCTACTGCGTTCGACGATGATGAAGCGGAAAGCCAAGCCGGTACGGGCTCGGCTTTCTCCTGCCCTCTCCTCTTCGACAATCGCCTTGTTCTCAGCTCCCGTCGTCTCATCCTCGTCGCGCTGCTGTCCGCGAAAATGGCCTTGAAGAGCGCCATGTCAGGTCGTTCGTACGTGAGGGTATCCCTCCCTTGTGTCTCATCCTCACCCCAATCCGACCTGTCCAAGCGTCGAGGTGCACGGTCGCCATTCATCGCCGAAGTCGACGCGACTGGTTCCTCAGTCGTCTGCGATGGTGACGGAGTAGACTGGCTTTGCTGCTGCCTCAGGACGAGAGTATCCAGCCGTCCGCAGCAGATCGCTCATCGCCGCTGGACCGAGCAGATCCTGCGTGACCGTTTCTCGTCTTCATCGTCCGGATATGGATTCGGCACGTTGAAGCGTTTGCAGACCAGTCGATTCGGTCGAAATTTGGTGACCGTACGAGTTAGATAGCCGAACTTGCCATCGCGAGCAGCTTGTTGAGCCATTGTGAGCGTGCAACTCGGTACAGGCTCAACGATCTCGGGCTCGACAGCTTCGACGGGCGCGACGTATTGACGGAGACCGGCGGGAGGTGCATCCGGTTGCTGGACGTGACTGCGCTGCGCCGCCGCTCGTGAAGCGCGAGGCCATGGCTCCGGCCATCGGCTTGAAGATACGCGCAGCTTGAACAAAGCCATTGAGCTCGTTGCGACGCTCTTCGGTGCTCAGCTCGTCGTCGAAACGAGGTTGACGAGATTGCGCCTGGGCTTCGAGGAACTGCTTGTACCGCTGCTGTTTGGCCGGATTCTCACCAAAGGGTAAGAAGCCTTTGAGAGCAGCTGGGCTACTGAAGGGATCGAGTGAAGGCAGATCAGCTGCGACGGGACCGAGCTGCGGCGGCGCTCTTCGTCGGCCTGTGCTGACTTGGACGCAATGCCGCCTTGACAGACGCCAAACGCGCCTTGTCCTTGGCCGATAGAAGTCAAAGACGGACTGCGGCGGCGCCTTGATCTTCTCCTCGCCGAGCATCTGAGCTCGGGCATTCGCGTTGAGCATGTTTTGGACCTTCTGGACAGGCTGAGGTGGCTTGGCGGCATGCTTGGTCCAGATGCGCTGGGGATCGGGCTTGAAGCCAGCGGGCACCTCCGCCGGCTCGAACCTGCGTGCGTTAGGCGAGTTCATAGAGCATCAACGCACCACTTGTCCGGCTGTTGAGCGCGTCCAGCGAGCTTGAAGCCAGGGAATGACCGCGTGCCGTCGTTGAACGTCTCGCTCGGCGCCGCAGTCGGTCGCTTATCGCCGCGAGACCTGCTCGACCAGTCGTCGGCCGTGCTCACGATGTCGTTGTCGTCATCGACTGTCATCGAGTGCATCGGTTCGGTAGCTGTGCTGCCCGCTCTCGTCCGCGTAGTCGTCCTCGTCAGCTTCCTCGAGCGCGCCGATTTCCGAATGCGCCACCAATAGGAGCTTTGCGAGTGGATTGATCTGTCGACTGCTTGCCTAGGGTCTGCACAGATGCCGAGCGAGACCGCGCTGATCTTCCTTGGCCTCGATGATGATAAGCGGTCGATCGAGAGGAGCAAAGAGATGCTTCGAGCTCTCTCCTTCGTTTTCCTCGTCCTCGTCGCCCAGCTGGCGCTCCAGCCCAAGCTCGATTGCTTGCCCTCCTCCTCGCCTTCGTCTAGATCCTCGGGCCGACACCTTGTCCTTCTCTCCAGCCCCATCTTCTTGAGCAGCCTCTCGCCGATCCGATCATTGCTCGGCGCGATCATGTCTCGAAAATGCATCCGCTTGCGCCCCTTTCCTCGCCAGCTCAGCTGTGTGCCACCGAGAAGATCGAATTGCTCATTCGTCTGCAGTACTCTCGATCCGCGTAGCTCCGCCAGGTCTTCCTCGTCCATGAAGTCCTCGGCAGTCTGCTGAGCTTGCTGTCGATCGCTTCGGGATGACTTGAAACGTCGATGGAGTCCATCCTTCCTTCGATCCAACCGAGTTGAAGTACCCTGCGCTGAAGCCACCCGTGAAGGCGCCGTGCAATCGACGTCGACCTTTCTCATCCCGGACTTCCTGTTGCCAGACCGCACGAATTCGCCCTTGTCGCGCTTGGTCGAAGTCACGGCGGCAAGGGAGTGCCATAACTGCGGACGATGAGCGAGATCGAGGGATCGAGACGCACAGAAGACGAACGACTCGTTGGCATTGGCGGCATTGAAGTCCTCGGGCAGCTTTCGCTTGAGCTTGCTCGTCATTCGGGCAGCGGCGCTGAGCTGGCAGAGAGCGCTGGACGGCGGCGAGCTGCCTTGTGTGCTCAGGCGGCCAACGGGTTGCCGATTGAGGCTTTCAGACACACGAAGAGTCACCACTCGAGCCGCGAGCAGGGGACGAGTGGAGCTGAGCGACTTGATGTGCGCGATTGTCCGCGCGGAGCTTCGAAACTCGGCAAGGACTGCGCGAAAGGTCTCAGAACATGTTTCAGAAGGTGTGAAAGCGAGCGGTAAAGCGATCGAGCCCGATTCGAGTGAGTCGACTTCGTCGATCATCCTGGCGCTCTGCGCGCCTGTGACGAGTCTGACGCTCTCATCTACGTGTCGCTCGCTCTTTTCTTTCCACTCGAGTCTCCGTGTCCAGCACGAGCTCTGCCGGGCGAGAACGCGCCTGAACACTGGGACAGAATCTCGCCGGCTCGAGCTCGCAGGTCATCGAGCAACTCTCTGATCGTCATCTGGGCCTCGAAACGCGGTGCACGGGCGAGCAGGACCACCTTGTATTCGGCAGCTAGTCGATCACAAAGGACGTCCGTTCGTCGTCCAGCCTCTCCTTGGATCAACCAGCAGCAGTCCGGCGCTGTCGAACCGCGAATGGGGACGTCGGCGATCGAGTGCATCTTCGTTTCGCCCTCAGTCGATCGTCTTCGCAGCAGGCTCCAGCCCCGACTGTCGCTCAGCACAAGAGTCAGCCTAGCAATGTCACCCAGCACAAAAGTCAGCCTAAAGCAATCCATTCTTCACCCGAGCGGGGCGGTGATAGGCTGATCGCGGCCAAGGAAGCAGCGGAGAAGAGGATCGCAAAGGCCGCAGCGAATACGTCGCCTCCGAGTCAAGGTAGCAGTCAGAGGAGGAAGCGGCGACTATGGGCGACCTTGGTACTGGTCTCGATGTCGCTCATCGCGATCTACAAGCTTCTCGGGCCGGGACAGCGAAAGACGACGCTCAGCGGCATCACACCGTCGATCCCAGTCATCAGCACGAAGCGGTTCACGCCATCGCAGTCTTCAGCGGAGCTACGCCAGCGCCTTACTTGCCGATATTCTGGCAGACCAGTGCTCAGGGTGCAGCGACTTTGACCTGCTCTTCGTCAACGTCGATGTAGGAGGAGGTTGCGTCGACATGAGCTGGTTTATCGATCCGAGCTCGCCGGGCTACACGCCGAACATCAGGCAGCTCTGCGTCACAGAGGACGAGCACGACGTTCTCTACGCGGACATGCTGTGCGATGGCTGGGGCGGATGCTCAGCGGGACGACCGAGCGCTGGTGTTCTTCCATCTCGAGCGGATCCGTCGCGAGCTCATCGGCGTCGAGATCTTCAACACCTTCAGCCGTTTTCGCGGACAAGTCTATCGCCGGTTCGTCTCGACACAACGCTGGGCGTGGGTCGACGCCGATCAAGCATTCGGCTTCATTCAGAGATCACACCTGCCCTACGATATCATGGACAACTTTGACGCGATCATGACCACAGCTCACGGTCCAGCTGGGACACACTGCTGCCTTCCTGCCCGGACAGTTCGGGTCTTCTGCGCTACTCGCCCAAGATGGACCGCCTGCCGTTCCGCTATCGTGCTTTCGAGTCACCGGCGATGCTCGCGCTCATGGCAGCCTGGCGATCATGCTCATCGCCTCGCCGAGTGGGTCTACTCGGATCTCTTCAGTGCGTAACGCGAAGCTGGCAAACCTTACGCACGCAGTACACAATCTGACGAACGTCGACCTGCTGCGTGTGCCGGAGATTATGAGCCTCGAGTGCGTGGCAGCAGCCGTAGCAAACGTTCACGCACGCAGACCGCTGAACTACCACCGGCGGATGGTCATCGCTGGCGGTCATCTGCTCTCCGTCGATCGCAACTGCCTCGTCTCGACATTCAACACTGGTTCAACGAGCGCATGGGCCACCGAAAAGAGTATCAGCCGACTTCACGCCTCGAGGGTTCACCGTTCGCGATGAGCTCAGTCTCGAACGATGCGTCGCAATGTAACGGCAATGAGTGCGTGCTAGGATTTCTATGATTTGCTGAGCTCGACAGATGGAACCCAGCTGGCGCCTGTCCGATCGACCGACCGACCGGCACAATGCGCACTTTCCTCTATCGCAAGGACGGCCAATGGTACACGCGATACGACGGAGCAACGAACGCCTTATGCCTCCGCACATGAGCTTCCTTGGCTCATGGAGTCTGCTTCGTCCACTTTCAGGAGATGAAGCGCTTCCCTGGCTTCAGCATGCCAGATGATCAGACGTCGATGTTCGCTGCGGAGAGGGAACGAGCAGTCGGGCTGTCGAGCGCTAACTCAGCCGGCGATACGATCTCGTATTTGAGATCACAGCGCAGTGGTGGGCGAGCTGGGAGATGACGATGGGTGACAAAGTGCCACCGATTGGCTTCAAGCACTACGGCGACCTTCGGCGGCGAGCTTGAGCAGGACGACGAGTACTACTCGCTGCATCAGTGCGTTGGTTCTCTTCCATAGGCTGACGCACGTAGACTCGGCCCAGCACGCGAGGCAGCTGAGCTAACCTCAAGCTGCTGTCCATCGAAATCGACGACCACGACCAATCAACTTAGACGAACGACCTCTGACGAGCCCCTTGTACGATCACGATGTACAGTGCAAGTACTTGTACAGTGTCTAGTCGTCGAGACCACCCCATTCCTCGTCCTCACCCTGCTCTGCTGATGCGTCGCTACCTTCGAGCGCGCCTCGGCGTCGATAGCGGCCAGAGCAGCGATAGCCTCTTTCCTCTTCGTCAATCTCCGACTCTGAAAGACCGGCGAGAGCGTCGAAGCCATTCCGAGTTGCCTCATCGCCGTCTTCGTCGTCCTCGTCTTCTTCGTCCGATGACCCGACTTGCCAAGATCGGCAGGGTCGACAACAGAAGTCGTCTCGATATCACCGCTGCCGAAGAAGCCGCTGAGCGCGAGACAGACCAGACGACCCTTGGCTTCGTAGCGAGCGATCGGTTGGACGTTGAGTGGTGTCGAGAGCGGATCGCTGAGGGCAGAGGAGAGCGCGGACAGGTCGTAGGCATGGACGGAAGCCATCTGATGAGATCGTGACGGCCAGATGCGCCGATTCGGCGGATAGAGGTGACTTGACGACCTCGATCAGCTCGAGCTCCTTGACTCTGGCGACATAAGAAGAAGGATCAAATACTACGACGCACCGTTTGAATGACCTGCGAGCTCGGCGACGCACTCCAGAGGCGAAGCATCGGTCGAGCTGGCATCGAGCGGCGGAAGAACGTAACAGCGCACGAGGCCGTCTTCGCAGGCGACGAGAGCGACTTCTTGGTCGTTGAGCTTGACGAAGCGCAGAGCGAGCAGTCGGGTCGTCCCGTCGAGTTGATGCAGCAAGCGCATGTCCTGCGTACGTCAGGGACACGAACCGTCAGGACGCGCCGTCGAGTAGACTCTGACTCTCGATTACAGATGACGGCGAAGCGAGTGCCGTCTATTGACGCAGCGCACGACATCGCCTTCCGCGCCGAGCTTTGTGCTGCTCGATCCCTCCTTTCCGCCGATGGCGCCTGACTTCTTGCTCCCGAACAGATCCCACATCCTTAACGTCCTGTCCTGACCGACTGTCAGAGCGATCCGACCGGCCGGGTGCACCGCGACGTCGTTTATCCGGCCCATGTGACCCTTGAACTTCCTCAGCTTGACCAGGCTGGATCATCGGTCGAGTAGAGCGAGAGCGTAGCATCGGATGAGACGGCCAGGAGGAATTTACCTCGAGATGAAGACGAGTCGATTGACGACGCCCGTGATGGAGATCAGACTTCCGACCTCTCTTCTCTTGCCCAGATCCCAAATCTTTCACAGTCTCGTCAGTCCCACCCGTCGCTAACCAGGCTTTCTTCCGGCCTGAACCTCCGGCTCGACTGGCGGATGGCAGACCTGAATCGAGAGCAGCGCAGGTCTTGATACATGACAAGTGAGCAGGAAAGTTGAAGATCGGCGTGATCTGGAGCTTGGACTCGCCGTCTTCGAGCACAAATTCGTCCGATGAGACCGAGCAGGATGCGTCGTAGCTTCCGACGACGATGCGAAAGGCGTCAAAGGGCTGCGTCGATGGCTCCTCTTGCTCCGCCTCGGACGTCCCTGGGCTTGGGCTTGGTTTTGGCGGAAGGCGCAGGAGCAACAGCCGGCGTCGAGGGCTTCAGAGCTGACTTGAGAGGCTTCTCTGGTTCTGCCAGACGAGCTTTCTTGCGCGGGGGCATCGGCGCGCAGAGAAGCGCACCTGTGTCCGCGGCGTTTGCCTCGGCATCAGACGTCTTGCGCAGATTGTTGTGGCTCCGTACGCTCATCTGTGTCCTCGGAAGCCGTAAATCTGAGCCGTGGCGATGCGCAAGCTCTACGCGATGCTGTCTCGGCAGGCGGAGTTACGGACGGACACCTTCCAGAGCATGTCGTTGACTCAGGAGAAGCCTGCGAGTCCCGCTCCTACGGCTGCCGATCGAGCTCATCGCATCGTCGTCAAGAGGATCTGGACGAATGCGAGTTTGCACACGGCATCAGAGCGAGGAAGGCGATGCTGCGCAATGTGTTCAAGGCGTTCGACGAGGCGGTGGACCTCGCATCCATCAACGAAGCGCTCATCACCGACGACGAGACGCTCGAAGTGGTCTTCAATGACTCCCTACGCACCCGACGATACGACGCCTGCACGTGCACTTGCCGGCAAAAGACGCAGGACTCGCTGGCGTTCTTGACCAAGGCAATCGAGCTCATCATCGCTTGCGACGGCCTCACGCATGTCTCGCTTAGCGACTGCTTCGTCGCACATACGGAACATTTCTTGCTCCCCTCTCGTTTCGAGGCCGCGCTCCTAGCTCTGCCCGCTCTCGCCAGCTCAGACTGCCAACAGTATATCTCGACGCCTCCACGGTACGCAAGTTGCTCAGCAAGCCAGGTCTACGCTATCTGCAGTCGATCGCGCTGGAAGTGAGGCGTGGCGGTCACGAAGCGACCTTTGCCGACCGAGGAATACGAGATGCCGGTGTACGAGGAGCTCGGACCGCGACTGGTACCCTTCGCATGCAAAAATTACGTGTACTCGATCCCGACGTCAAGGCGCTCGCAGCAAGATGTCCGAACCTGCGCCGTCTGGACATCGATGGTATCATGGTCGGCGATCGACACGCTCAGAAGCGGCCGTACGATATGCTGCGCCGAGATCTCGCGGTGCTGCAGACCATCAATCAGCTCGTCATCAGGACGAATACGCCACTCGCCGAGCTGCTCGCAGTCGTCCTCGCCACAAGCCACGCCGCAGAGATCTACATCGAGGCCGAGCGCGGTCACTGGTCCAATCTGTCCTTCACGCAGCTCTTCCGCCGACTCGACGAACTCGGCGTCACGTCACAGAAGACTCAGCAGCCGCGCAAGCTCTTCTTGACGTTGTCTGCTGCTCGCCCCAGTCAGCCGGTCGCACGCAGCGACTCGTGGCCGGGACCGCGTTCGCAAGGACGCCACTGTGGCCCTCAAGATGCGCAATATCGACCTCATCATCGAGTTCTGATGTGCGTCACAGCCTGTGACCGCACTAACCTCTCCCACAGAAAGGCGCTCGGTCTGAACTTGTACGCGGATGCATGTACAGTTCAGCAGTACAACAAGAGTGGGCACGACTCATAGGAACGTCTTGCGGAGCTCATGCGCCCTCCGCATTCGGATCTGAGCTCGAGGCGATGTCGCGTAGCGCCGCGCGGATCGGGTACAGCATCGCAGCAGTCGGCTTGCTCTCTCTGATCTTCTTGCTACGCTGAGCGGCCTGCGTGCGTCAGTCCTTCGCCGGAGGTCGGGCCGCACCAGCTCGTCAGCGGCGTCGAGCAGCTCGTTGGCCAGTTGCAGGGCAGCCGTGTGGGCGCTGATCGATGCGAGCAAGCTGTAGATCTCCGACTTGATGACGCCGACCGATTCGCTGACGTTCTGCGCCTCGACGAGCTTGAGCTTCGGAATGCTGGACGGCTTGGCTGGCTTGAGCTGATCGACCTGACGGAGATGTTGGCCATCTGATCGACGATCGGATTGACCGCAGGCGCTGCTGGGGCTGGCGACTTGGGCGAGCTCGACGCCGGCGGCTGGTGCGGTGTCCTCGCGGTCGCTGAAGGTGCTGACCTCGATGGATGCCTCCTCTGCTCGTACTCGATCCAGAACGACGAGTCGCGACACAGCGCCCAGTGCATCTGCGATGGCACTCCCGGATATCTTGTCGACGCGTCCACAGGAAGCTGCGAGCGTCAGTATGGCTCGTATAGAGCACGCACGTCCGCCCAGGCGGCAAGTCCATCATCCGCAGAGCAGTCGACTCATAGACCTCGAGAAAGATGCGATCGTGAGCGAAGACCGTCATGATCGCATCGACTTCTTCCATCCTCGGTCCCGTCATCTCCAGCTGAAGCCACGGCCCGTACATCGGCCCACCCTTGGGCGTCCTCGCCGCGCAATCGGGTCCTCGGTAGCCGATGCTCGGATCGTGGCGAAAGCAGCCTGACTCGATTGCGCGACTCAGATGAAGCAGGTCATCGGGTGCCGAGAGGGCGAGAACCAATTCCGTCGCATTGGCGTGCGCTTCGCTGGAGGCAAATAGTGATGGACAGGGTACTTGGTCCGAGGTCTTGTGAGGTTGTCAAAGATGTCAGATGTGGTAGACTCTGACATCATCGGACGTAGCGCCTCGACCATGGCCGGTGTCGCAGTGTCTTGCCTGTTGACGCCGAGCTGACCAACGAGGTCATCAAAAGCTAATATCGGTCTAAGGCAATCTCCGGGACGGATGCGAGGCTTCTGGGACGGAGCGTGGGTCGAAGCCGATCTCGTCCTCGAGCTGCTTGGCGATCGAATCCTCCACTGCCGCCGAGCTTCGCTTTAGGATCGTGCGGCTGTTCATCGTCGACAAAGAGCCCTTCCACGAGGTTATGAAGAAGAAAGCGAGCAGCGGAACGGCGGGTGCTTGAGCGAGAGCACATGTCGATCAATGGCGACCGTGTACGCTGCTCGGAAGGCGGCGAGGTTGCAGTCGACCCTCAGTCGATAGGGTCGATTCGGATCGCGGCCGAGCGATCGGAGCAATGCAGGTCGTAGGCAGTACGCGCTGCCGGCCCAGGTAGGGCTTATCGACGGCGCTGAGCGTGACAGCTTTTCGCATTCCTTCTCCTGCTGCCGTAGCTGCCACTGAGCTGCGTTCGACCATTGCCGTTCTCCGTCCGACTTGGAAGTAGACCGATGAGCGTTCCACAGACGGTCTGATGGCGACCGCAATCCGATCCAAGCAGTCACTCCCTTTGCACCAAAATTTGCGACGCCCCGAGCTCCTCGTGCATCGCGCGCACGTCACGAATTCCGTAGCAGCGCCAAATCGCTGGCAGAAAGCACACACGCCAGCCACGCCGGCCAGAGCAGGGTTGCCGTGCTGCGCTTCGGTCCAAACCACCAGGTCCTCGATGCCGTAGACGCCACCGGGCGGAATCGTCTTGCCGCGGTGCTTGTGCAGGATGCCGAGACCATGACGCTCCTGGACCGACTTGAAGAAGTCAAGCGAGACCTCTGCGTGGTCGAGGAGATACTGAGCGTGCAGGTCTGCCGTCGCTTTCCGTGGCTGCTGTTGCCGGACTCTCGCTGGACGACTGAGCATGATGCTCCTCACGTCGACGAACCGATGAATCGCCGGACTTCCTGCGCTTGCTCGTCATGGAGGAGCGACATGGCGGACTGGACACGCGGTCGAGGACACTTAGCTCACACGAATCAGCATGCGTGCGTTGCCAGCGCGGCGCAGAAAAGCTCGATCGAGCGCCGAAAGCAACCTCGCTCCCGTGGCTTTCGCCGCGAGCTCGTACGCGCGGGGCTGACTGCTGTGACTCTGCGTCGTTCATTCGTGCCCATCGCAGCCGCCACAAGCGCCTCTTCGCGTCGATCTGGTGCAATTCTCGATGTCAAGCCGACGCTGACCTTCCCAAGCACCTCGATTGCATCAAGAACATCATGGTCGAGCTTCGTCCGCGTCCCTCGCAAGGCGCAGGCCGTACAAGGACGCGGACCGTTGAAGAAGTCGCGCAAGTCCAAGGCCAAGGTCGATGCTCCTGCCGAGTCGATCCTCATGCAGCTGCCGGCTGAGCTGCTCGGGCGATCCTTGCGCATGGAGATGGACCGGTTCGCGAAGCCGAGAGAGATGGCGTATCGGCAGGTCGAGCTGGGCACAGTCTGCAAGCGGTTCGAGACGGCTATCGAGGCGATCAACACGGACGAGGCGTTCATCACCGAAGACGATCTGCTGAAGGACTTCAGCTCGGCGCTAGCCCTGACAGACGCGTCAGACGAGGACACGAGAAGCCGATGCATGACGCTGCGCGTTCTGTACGTCGAGGTGGACGGCTACACCTTACAGCGCGGCGAGGTGGACGCCATGGTCGTTCGAATCATTCAAGCCTGCAATCAGCTCTCGGTCATCTCCTACGTCGGTGTCCGTCATTCGTATCCCTACTACTGGATTGTTCGTCGCTCGGGACGCACACCGCCGGTCCCGCTTGACTCGACGCTCAAGGACGCCTTGCTCGGCTGCCGCACGCTCGCCAGTCTCGAGCTGCCGAACACCTTAGTCGGACTGCCGGCCATCAAGGAGCTCTACACGACCCTGCCTCGCCTCAGTCTGCTCGAATGCGAGGAGGTGCGCATGGAGAAGACGATGCGATGGTCGGACGAGCCCAAGTGGAGTGTCCAGATGGACAGTGACCATTATCTGGACGTCATGACCATCTGTCGGACGCTCGGGGCCGACTTGATCGCTCTACGCACGGACGTGAGCTGCCCGACATGTCACAGCTCAAAGCTTCCTGCCCGAACCTGGCATCGCTGATCGCGACGTCGCCCGGCGATATTCAGTCTTCCCCAAGATCCGCCGCCTCTACCTTCTCTTCACCAGGGCTCTCGCAGCCGTTACGACCGCGTCGGCAAGGAGGCAGCTGGTCCCGCAGAGCTGCGCTCGATGCTCCGCTCGTCTGCTCACGATCTCCGTCTGACGGCCGCCAATCCCGGTCAATGGGTAAATCTCAAGCCGTCGACCTTCCGCAAGATCGTCAACGACCCGGCTTCAGCTTCGGACACGCCACGTACGCTCCGTCTGGTCATGCCCAGTCGTAAACCTGCTCGAGGTGGCGGAGTGGCAGACGGCCGTCTGGAGCGACCGGGAGCGCGAGTCGGCTCGAGACTTTGCCCCGAACACAAGATCGAGCTCGTCTTCACGAGCACGTACGATATGGACGCCTTGGCTTTCGTGATCATGTGCGTGCCGCAAGGAGCATGCGTCTGACTTCGACAGATCTCTCTCAACCTCTACCTCGCTAGCTCATACTTCCTGTATATCGTTCTCTCGGTGCACCTGGTGGTCCAAAAGCGATGCAACAGGCGAGTTGTACAGATGAGAGTGAGAGATCAAGCGATCAAACGAAGTCACAGTGACGAGGGGCGCGAAGAGCGGCTGAGGCGACATCATCATCGGCCAGTACGTCGGCATGGGCAGTCCGCTGTCGAGATGCGGCGACAGCATCGGCGGCGAAAAGATGCCTTCGTTCTGGACGCTGAAGTCGTAAGAAGGCGGTGGCGAGCCGTACGGCATGAACGGAGGAGGAGCGAATGGGTTGATGAACATCGGCGGGAAGAAGGGCGCAGGCTGGAGGATCGTAGGCGATCGAGGCGAGTTGGGACCGCTCGAGTCGGTCGAGTCGGACATCGGCTGGAGCTGAAGTGGGGCGAGCTGGCAGATGGCGTCGTTCAAGTTGAAGGCCTGGCCGCACTGACGGCAGCTCGTACGACGACGCCAGTTCTGCGTGCGTCAGCGACGTTCGGATGGACCACGCACGGTGAAGTTGCACTTGCTGCATTGCAATCGCCGGGCTGAGGCAGGAAGGGACCACAGCTGCCGGTGTCGACGATCGCAGGCAGAGCGCCCGCGTTCGACGTGAAGAGCGTGATCGAGCTCGATCGGGCGTGGTTCTTGCTGCCCTTGCGCTGGTGACGAGGCTTCTCGGACGGCAGCTGGAGCGGCTTGTGCGCATCGGCGGGCCTGCTCGCGTGAGATAAGAGCGTGCCGCTAGAGCACACATTTGCGGCTTGAGCAGATCGGCGGAAGTCGGGCTGAGCTTGACTTCCGCAGCGTCGGACATGCTGACCAGAGAGACGAGGGGCGCAGTGCGGTGAAGAGACGAGAGTTCAGAGAGCTGCGTACGCAGGGAAAGAGCCGGACGACTGAAAGAAAGATGACCTGGTGACCAACTCGGCGCCGACGCACGGGGCGCAGACACGCGTAAGAGACGGGATCCTGGACACAGGAGCAGTAACGAGCGCATCAAGCGCTTCCAACGCGCGTGAAACGAAAGAGAGGCGGACGAGTCGATGCGAGCGGCGAATCAACGAACGGCCCTCTGAAGTCGTGTAGCATCGTACAATCAGCTCAATCGTAGATGTTCCAGGTCGATCGCCAGGCGAGCCACTTGTGATCGCGAATCGGGCCGTCGAAGCCGAACGCAGCGTTGCGGAAGAGGTAGAACGTGCCGATGATGGCTCCTGCGATCACACCGAACGCGAGCGTCTTGGTCCGCTCTGACCAGCGCGGCGAGGCGAAATCAGGTGGTCGAACTCGAGCGTGCAGAGGATGCAGGCGAACCAGAGCGTCGGCAGGTAGTGATGCAGCTGTGTGCGTCAGAGCGGTCTTCGAAAGCTCCAACGCACATAAGTCACTCGCCCCATGATGAGGAAGGGCAGGTAGTGCAGCGCCCAGCCACCAAACCCGATCTTGCCGATGTAGAGAAGCGTTCGAACTCGCCTGGCTTGAAGTCGTAGATCTTGCGCTGCATCCGCATCGAGTACCACGCCACCAGGCCGACGAATGACGATCAGGCTGACCGAAGACGTCCACCAGACGATCGGGTTGCCGATCAAGTAGTCTGCGTGCGTCAAGCTACACGAGCAAGGGTCACAACACTTCGGGTTTCCGTCGCCCCAGCCGTTCATGCGCATGCCGAGGTGGAGGAAATGGCCATCGACCGGCGACGAGGCGATAATGTCCTCCTTGTCGGCGTCCGGCACGAGGGCGTTGTTCGAGGTCATCATCGCGACGTTGAGATGCCAAAAGTCGCGGAAGAACGGCGACTTGTACAGCGTTGTCTGTCCTGGCGGCAAATCGCTCGTTGACATGCGACTCGATGTTCTGCCCAAGTCAGCGCTTTGAAGACATGCAACTTGCCCAGTAGGTGTGCTCGTCCCGCGGCTTGTTCTCCTTGTCACATGAGACCTCGATCTGCTTGAAGCCCCATTGCGGCAGGATCGCGTTGGCGGCGCGCAGATAGCAGCCCGAGTTGGCGTGCTTGATCCGGATGCGCGTCGTGAGGCTGTGTATCCTGGTGAATCGGCTTGCCTTGCCTCGGTTCATGTCGTCGACGGCCTCGATGACCCAGTGATCGTTCGAGTCGCCGATCGCGAGTTGCCGTAGCAGCTGACCTCGTTGGCGAGCTTGGTGACGGGCGCCACGACGCCATGCGAGTGCAGTTGCGACCAGTCTGCTCGTGAACAGGCGCACAGTGTCGCCGTTGACGAGGTATCTGAGCTCGCCTTCCGGGTCGAGATCGGGCTCGTCCCCACGTCGGCGTGATGATCCAGTCGTTGTTGGTGTCTCGGTAGTGCTGAGTGCGTCAGACGACTGGTCAATGCAAAGGTACGCACGTAAGCAGGTAACTGCTGCTGAAGAGAGCCGACGGGTAGGTCTGGACGTGCGAGTGAAGCAGTCCACCGCCGTAACCCATGTTCTTGAGCGTGATCTTGGATCCGAAGACGGGCTCGAGCGGGTTGTTTCGCAAGTCATTGCCGGCGAGATGCGCCTGGAAGAGCGAGGACATCTGTGCGTCGCCTGGCCCTGATCGGTTGAGAACCATGAAGTGGATCTTGAAGCAGGCGACAGTAGATCGTGACCGGCAGGACGATCAGGCAGAGCACGCGTGCCGCCCAGTGTCGAATGTAGTGCGCTGCGTGCGTCAGCGGCTGACATAGACCTCGGGCGCACCACTGGCATTGACAGGTCGCCGAACTTGTCCCACAGGTCCTCGATCGTGTAGATGCCGACGAGCGGCGGTGACGAAGAAGCCGACCCACTTGACGCTGAGCGAGTCAGATGTTTCGCGCATCGGTTACTTCGCCTCATGACGCAGCCGATCGAGACGCCCGTCGCAGCGAGCCAGATCCACCAGTCGAGCTGGAACGGACGCCTTGCTCGTTGTGGAAGCAGGAGAGGCAGAAGACGGTGCAAAACTGGCGCGTGAGCTCAGTCTGCGGCGCGCGACTCACAGGGTGAAGAAGAGCAGCATCGAGTCGAGCAGGACGAACCTCGAGATGACCATCCAGGCGATGTCGCAGAGGACCATGAGCGTGACGAGATGTCGTGACCGACTGGTGAAGCCGAGCTCAAAGGCCGTGCCCCAGGCCAGCGGCACCATCGCGCGACGCCGGCAGGGCCATGAGGATGCGCATCGCTCGAAAGGGTACAAATTCGGGTATGTCGCGCCAGATGGGTAGTCGAAGGATCCGTTGAAGCCCGTCAGTGCGCCTGCGAGACCGACGAGCATCTTGCCGAGCGGTGGGTGCACGTCAAAGTAGAACTGTCGGCGTCAGTTGCGAAGGTTGAGGCCACACACCGTTTCTGTTAGGTAGTACGCGCCGAACTTGCCAAAGTGCGCCTCGTCCCAGACGACCGTGTCCGACTTGCCAATCCGCCACAGTCGAGTGAACAGAGCGAGGATCGTGTAGATGATTAGCGGTGCGAGGTCGGCGTTGTCCTTGCAAAGTCGACCTGCGCGGTCAGAGACGAGCGGCGTTCGGCCACGCACGACGCCTGCTAGCCCCGGTCGGTACTGGCCTGGCGCGAGTGGCTTCTTGATTGCTGCTTCGGCAGAAGCGCCGCCCACTTCTCGGCTTCCCCGCCCATGCCGTCCGAGCTTCTGCTTCGACTCATCGCCGTACGACGGAAGCAGTGCTCAGCTCGTCTTTCGGGCGTACTGGTCCTCGCTCGCCGCGATTCCTCCGCTCCTCGTCGGCTCGCTTCGGCGCACTCGCACTCGCTTGTCCGACCGCAGTCGACGCAGCGCCGCGTCGTCGCGCGCCTGAGCTGTCGCTGACTTCCACGTTCGACATCTGGTGTGCACATACGCTGTAATGGGTCGGCAGCTCGCCGTAGGCGCTCTGGCGATGGATCTGGTCCCACGAGTCGTCAGATGAGTCCGAAGTCGGGTGCTGTGGCATTCAAGCGATGCTCATTCTCTGAGACGGAGTCGCCAGGCCAGCAGAGCGCGATGCGGAGCCAAACGCGCACTTCACGTTCGCATCGTCCACTGCACGCGTGTCGAGGCATCGGATCTTCGGTGAGACCATTTGTGACCTTTGCGGCTGCTCACCGGCTCGAGCGCGCTCAGTTGCCGGATCCGAAGCCGCGACTCGCGGCGTCCCAGGCCTCGCAAACACGGGCTAGCTCACCCAGCAACTCTCGTTCACTCTTACGACCGCTCACGCCCTTCACGACGCCGGAATCATGGTCAAGGCGATCCGAGCATTCGATGCCTTTGGCCGGACGCTCGAGGACGTCAAGATCAAAGACCTCGTTCGGCGGATCTCTGACGCTCATCTCATTCGCGCTGATC
Organism: Dimocarpus longan; assembly: GCA_022984855.1. Classification (NCBI taxonomy): domain Eukaryota; kingdom Viridiplantae; phylum Streptophyta; class Magnoliopsida; order Sapindales; family Sapindaceae; genus Dimocarpus; species Dimocarpus longan. The sequence continues at coordinate 22,661 of CM041013.1, read as the reverse complement.
GCGACGCTGACGATCGTCGAATTTCTCGACTATCGAAGGCCGCACCTCGAGCCGAGCATCATCGTGGACAAGTCGAGAGGCGAGAGACTGGTCGTGCACATGAACATTACCTTCCGAGGGTGCCATGCTACTGTGCGTCTCTTCGCTTTCCTCGCTCACGCACGCAGTACTCAGCGTCGATCTGATGGACGTGAGCGGATGCACGCCAACGACGTCCAGCACGACATCACGAAGAGCCGGCTAGATAGCGATGGACGGAGGGTAGCAGCGCCCGGAGCGAAGGGTGCGTCCGCCGAGTCGTCGCATCTCACCCCACGCAGAGCTAAAGGGCGAGCTCGAGCGCATCTCGGCAGCACGAGAACCAGGATGTGCGTTGCGGGTTTGGTCTGACACTTACACACGCAGACTGTGGTCGTGCTACGGCGGAATCGCCGCCCGAGTCGGGCTGCTGCAATACTTGCGACGAAGTGCGCGAGTCGTACGTCCGGCGAGGCTGTCATTCGTCAACCCGGATGCGATTGAGCAATGCGTGAAAGAGGGATGGTCGGACAAGATCAAAGAGCAGGCGACCGAGGGCTGCAACGTCGACGGCAAGGTCCGAGTCAACAAAGTGTACGTGAGGAAGACTTGCTCTCTCACGCACGCAGCATCGGCAACTTCCACCTCAGTCCAGGTCGGTCCTTCCAATCGAACCAGATGCCGTCCACGACCTGGTGCCGTACCTGCAAGGCGGCAAGCAGCACGACTTTGGCCATCAGATCCACAAGTTCTACATCACGACCGAGGAAGAAGAAGCCTGGGCGGGCATCTCCGAGAAGCTCAAGAAGCGAGTTGGCATCTACAACCCACTCGACGGCCTCAGAGCGCATACTGAAGAGTCCAACTACATGGTGCGTGGCCAGGCAGAGCCGCCTGACCCGCGCAGTTTCAGTATTTCCTCAAAATCGTCTCGACGCGCTTCATCACCCTCGACGGCAAGGAGATCAAGACGCATCAGTACTCGTGCGTGACGACTTGACTCATTCCTTGACGCACACAGTGTCACTTCGTACGAGCGAGACCTGTCGCAGGGCGCGAAGCCGAGCGCAGACGAGCTAGGGCATCAGACGTCGCAGGGCTACGCTGGCGTGCCAGGCGTCTTCGTCAAGTGCGTGCCAGGATTTCGAAGGCCCTTGACGCATGCAGCTACGAA
>CM041013.1:0-20969 GCA_022984855.1 Dimocarpus longan | reverse complement strand
TTCAATTCTCGTCACCTCCACCCGTGGGGTACCCACCCAGAGTTATTCGTTGTTGTGTGTGACCTCCACATGAAGTAACCCGCGGTGCTGAACTATTCTACTAACGCGAAAACGACCCAAAAGGTGGCCGACCCGAAAAAACTAGTGGCGGCCCGCGCCCGGGAAACTTACAAGGACACCTCGTGGACGAACGAGGTGGGCTACGTCCGGTCGGTGGCCGACGGAATCGTCAAGGTGTCGGGCGTGCGTCGGGTGGCCGCGGGTGAGTTACTGCGGGTGTGGGTCCAGTCGGGTGACTTTGTCATCGCGTTGACGTTGAACCTTGAAAAAGACGAGGTCGGCGCGTGGTGGTGTTGGGTCGCGACTACGAGGTCCGCCAGGGCGACTTGGTGACCACCACGGAATCGTTGATGACCATCGAGGTGGGCCCCGGAGTGGCCGGCCGGGTCATCGACCCGTTGGGTCGTTTTCTCGACGGCCGGGGCGTGAGCCCCGCGGGGGGCGACCGGTTCGCCCTCGAGCGGACCGCCCCGGGTATCCTCGCCCGACGCTCGGTTCACCAGCCGTTGCACACCGGAGTCAAGGTAGTCGACTCGTTGACCCCGGTGGGCGGGGCCAGCGTGAGTTAATCATCGGGGACCGCCAGGTCGGCAAGACTACCCTCGCGGTGGACACCCTACTCCGCCAGAGCCAGGACCACGCCGCCGGGTCGACCGACCCGGTGTACTGTGTGTACGTGTCGATCGGCCAGAAACGAAGTACCCTGGTCCAGATCGTCCAGGGCCTACGCCGGGCCGGCGCGATGGAGTACACCACCGTGGTGGCCGCCACCGCGTCCGAACCGGCGTCCTGTTGTACCTCGCGCCCTACGCGGGGGCCGCGGTGGCCAGTGGTACCGCGACCGGGGTGACCACTCGCTGGTCGTGTACGACGACCTGTCGAAACACGCGGTGGCCTACCGGGAGATGAGTTTGTTGTTGCGACGCCCCCCGGTCGGGAAGCTTACCGGGTGGACGTGTTCTACCTGCACAGCCGACTACTCGAGCGGTCGGCTAAACTAGCGGACAACCTCGGCGGGGGGTCGCTCACCGCGTTGCCCGTCGTGGAAACCCAAGCGGGTGACGTGTCGGCTTACATTCCGACCAACGTGATCTCCATCACGGACGGTCAGATCTTCTTGGAAACCGAGCTGTTCTACGGGGGGTTCGCCCGGCGATGAACCCGGGGTTGTCGGTCAGCCGGGTGGGGTCGGCCGCCCAGACCGCGGTGATGAAAAAGATCAGCGGGTCCCTCAAGTTGGAACTAGCCCAGTTTCGGGAAGTCGCCGCCTTCGCCCAGTTCGGGTCCGACTTGGACGACGCGACGAAACGCCCTGCTCGACCGGGGTGGGCGCCTGACGAACTGTTGAAACAACGGGGCGGCCAACCGTACGACGCGGTCGAACTACCCCTGGCGATCTACTTGGGAACCCGGGGCCACCTCGACGACGTCGACCTGTCCGAGTTGGGCGCCGTCGAAGGTGACCAACTAGACCGTTCCGCGGGGACACCGCCCGGTGGGGTCTGCGAGAGTTGTTGACCGACCCGGCGGTCACGTTGGACGACGTCGAAGTAGTCGCCGTGCTCGCCCGGGGATAATCTTCCGGGTGAGGCCCACCCGGCGAAGTAGTTTAACCGGTAGAACAGCGATCTCCAAAATCGCGGGCAACGGTTCAACCCCGTTCTTCGCCGAAAAACGTTCCACCCGGCGGTACGCCCGAGTCGACCCCCCCCCCCCCCCCCCCGTTCGAACGGGGGGGGGGTACCCCCGGACAAATTCTCCGAATTTGTCCGGGTGGGTTTTATATCGAGCGACTTCGTCGCGCTTGGCGGGTGCAACCTAACCGTTTTAGGATATTTGTGAGTATACCCAGGGTTAGCCCTGGGTATACCCCGCGATAACGCCCGCCGTCCCGCGTTGTTCGTCGGATCAAACCGGTCACCTCGGCTACGTTCCCCGGGCGGCCCACGTTACTCCCCCCGTTTTCAACTTTGCTACCGGCCTTGGTTAAAACTACGTTGGTGACACTCGAGGACGTGTTGCCCGCCACTCTCGCGAGCGTTCACACTTCCCGGCTTCGGCGGGTCCTGCGAAACGTCCGGCCCGAACAACCTTACCAACGGGGGTAACAATCAACTACCGTTACCTCACCACAGACAAGTTGGAAAAATTCATCCGTCTTTTGTCGACGCCCCCCAAAAAACCCACCCGACAACCGACCGACCCGGCGTTTTCGATGGGGACACCTTTACCGCCCGGGTCGGTCGGTTGTCTAGCCGTCCCGGACTCGCAAAGTCGGTCCGCGCTCGTCTGTGGGTGGGCGTTGTCCCCACGGTACGGCTTGCAGGCTGGACGAGCACGTTTTTTTTTCAACCGAGACCGCCTCACTCGCTGGCCCGCCGTTGGAGTAATCTTCCCCGAGTCACAAACAAACCGGGTGGGTCCCCCGGGACTTGCCGATCTCGGCCGAGCCGCCGAACGGCCTTCCCAAACAACACGATCCAGAGTAAACCCGGTTCGTCCCCGGCGTTACCGGCGGCCGTGTTTTTCGATCGTGTGACCTTACCCGGTCAAGCTGTTCGCCCGGCTTCCCCGGGTAAGGGCTACCCGCCCGGGAGGACACCCCGTCCGGTTACGTTGTTGTTTGTTTTACCCGATTGTGATCGTCAAGGTTGTCTGGACCGTTCGGACCGTTTGATCCGTTTTCGAGCTCCCGCCGCCGGCCCGCCCGTCCGGGCCCACCGTTGTCGCCCGTTCTGGGACAACACGCGGTCAAGGTGGCCGACTTTGTGACCGAGTTCAACAAGGTCACCGCGGGGTACACCCCCGGGGTACCCCTTCGGGTGCGCCTCACCAAGGTGTCGCCCACTAAGTTCACCTTTGTCACCGGTCCCCGCCGGTGTACTACTTAGTTCGGTCGGTTTGCTCGGCCCGCCGGGTCGGTCGGACCGCCTTGTGGGACGTACTCCGCGCGGCCGGTCCGACCGACCCGGCCGCCGCGGCGGCCCTTCTGGGAACCGTCCGTTCCACCGGGTGGACCGTCGACTAAGTCGCACGGCCGCCCGCCGGGGCCGGCGTGGGTCACCCACCCGGCGGGGCGCCCCGCCGGGGGGTACTTTGCCGGGGGGTTCGCCCGGCGGGCCCACCCCGGCGGGTTCGACCCCCGGGCCGGGTGGCTCGCCCGGGTGTGGATCGTGTTGTTTCGCCGGGGATGACGTTCCGCCAGGTCCACCGCCGACCGGCCCACCCGCGCCGCCGGTACAACCGGTCGCCCAAGATGACGGGCCCCGCCCGGGCAGGGGTGATCATCCGGGTGGGAACCACCAAACCTAAAAAACCGAACTCGGCCGTTCGTAAAATCGCAAAGGTCACCTTCGGCGACGGTCGGTCGGTCCGGGCGGTGATCCCGGGGTCGGGTCACGACCTACAAGAACACAAACACGTTCTCGTTCGGGCGGGCCGGGTCCGGGACATTCCCGGGGTGCACTACCGTTTAGTTCGACACGTTCTAGATTTTGACCCGCCCACCGGGTTTCGCCGCCAACGCCGACGGTCTAAGTTCGGGGTGGTGAACTGGGCGTACCTTTTCCGGAACGAAGCCAACGAACCCGCCCGGGTGGTGTGTCGTCTCCGGACCCGGCGTAACTCGCTCGAGTCGGATGGTCGCTTCCGCCGACGTGGCACCCCACCCGGGAGCCCGCCCGCCCCCCCGCCCGCCCGGCTCGACGCCGGGCCTCGTTCCTCCCGTTCGGACTCGGCGGACGCCACCGGTGATCCGCCGTCGTCCGCCGGATTCGTCGCCTACGCCTACGCCGGGTGGCGCCGCCGCCGGGGTCGCCTGGGAGTCCGGTGGTTCGCTTGGGCGGTCGTCTGGTGGCCCGCCGGGTCCGCCGGTGGACTCGCCGGCCGGCCACCCGACCTAACCGCCGCCGCCGGCTCCGCGGCGGCGCCACCGCCGGGCTCGGCGTCGGTTTTTCCGGGGTCGCCGCCTACAACGCCACTTTCGACCTCGGCCCCCCCCGGCGGTGGGGCCGACCCCGACGGAACCACCGCCGGGAACGTTACCGTCGCGCCGGGCGGGCCCCCACCGCCGGGGTCACCCCTCACCGGGTGGCGCCGACGGGTTCAGCGCCGACGGCGACCCTGGTGGTTTCCCGGGGGGGTCGCCGTCGACCCCGGCGGGTCCGGCCGACCGGGAGTTTAGTTTTGTTTCTGTGTCATCTCGGCGACCGCGGGTCGTCCCGGCGGGTCGTCCCGGGGTGGCCCCCCACCGGGGACGACCCGCCGGGTTGACCGTACTCGCCCATTTCGGAAACTTGTACCTCGGCGGGACCGTACGGACCGTACGCACGGTCCGGCCGAACGAACCGGTCGGTTCGTTCGGCCGACCACCCGGGGGGTTCCTCTTCGACCGCGGTCGCCCCCGGGGGAACGTTTTCGTTTTGCTCCCGCGGGGACGGCCGTCCCCGGCGGCGGCGCCGGCGGCGCTGGTTGCGGCGGCGGTTCTGGCGGCCCGCTCGTCGGGGTCTTGCAGGGCCTTCCGTTCGTTCGACCGCCTGGTTGGATGGTGGTGGTGTCGTCGTCGGTGGTGGCGCCGTCGGCGGGGGGTCCGCCGACGGCGCCACCACGCGTGGCGCCCCCGGCGGGTCGTCCACGCGGGACGCTTCGCCCGGCGCCGCCGACGTCCCCGGGTGGTGTCGCCCGCGCCGGTGGTGTTTCGGTACAAACTACGTTACCGTCGTCTCGCCCGACGCCGCCGCGGTCGTCCCCACCGGACCGCCCGGGCGGTCCGGCCCGACGTGGCGACCCACCTGCGTCGTCTGACCGGGTTGTTTGTCCGGCGCGGCCGGCGAGCCCAGGCGGAACAACTTGTTCGTCGACTTGACCGGTCGGCCGGGTTGGACTTGTTGTACCGGGCCGCCCACGTGAGCCTAGTCGGGTATCCCCGCACCCGGGCGGGCCGGCCGGTCCAAACGGTCGCCCTCGCCCCGCCCGGGCGGGTTCTCGCCCGACAGTGGTACACCCGGGCGTGGCGCCGCCGGGGGGAACGCGGGTGGACCGCGCGGGCGACCCGCCGAGTTTGTCCGGCCGGCCGCGGTGGTGACCGCCCGGACCGCTTACCTGACCGCCGCGGTGGCCGGCCGTGCTCTTCTGTAGGGGTCCCGCCCACCTAGTCGTCCAGGCGGTTCGTTCGTCCGGCCGGGGCCGGACCGGGCGGACCACCCTGTGGGGCCGCCGGGCCACCCGCCGGGTTCGTCCCCGGTGGGGGGCCCACACGGTGGGCCCCCGCCGGGTGTGGCGGTCCACCGGGCGGATCACACCGCGGTGGCCGGGGCGGGCTAGTCTACCGGGCCGCCGGCCCGGCCCGGCCGGACGAGTACGGGGTCACCTCGTGGGGTCCCGTCCGGTTTCGCCGGGGGGTGACCTTGCCCCTCCGGTGGGCCCCCGTGGGGGCGGTTGTCGGCCGGGTCGCCTGGGCGGCCCGCACCGCCCCCGCCGGGTGTGTTACGCCACCGGGGCGAACCGGGTGGAACTTCGGTTGGCGTCCCGTCGGTCGGTGTGGGTGCGCGGCGCCGTCACCGGGGTGGCCCACCACGCGGGACGTTCCCCCGGGCGACCCACCGGGTCCGCCGGGGGCGCCCACCGGGCGGGCCGCCGTCCCGGGTGCGGGGGCGTCGCATGAACCCGGTGGACCACCCCCACGGGGGCGGCCAGGGTAAAACCTCGGGCGGTCGGGTCGTCCCGGGGTCACCCCGTGGGGTCGTCTCACCCGGGGAGTTCCCACCCGTCGCCGATGAGGGCGTGGCGACCTTACCCGTACGTCAACCCCACCGCCGGAGTCACCCCCACCGGGGGCGACCCTGGTGGGGCACCCCCGGGGTGACCGTGTACAACGGCCGGACCTGGGCGGTTCAACCCACCGGGCGTACTATTTCGGAGGTCGGCCGGTCGGGTTGTTCGTCTGGACCCGTAACACCCGGCGAACGATTCGCGAAAAGTTCGGTGACCGCCGCCGGCGTCGCCGGTGAAGTACGCCGCCCTCCGCCGGGGGGCCCGTCCCGCCGGGTGGACCCGGCGGTGGCCGGTCACCGCCCCGGTGGACTACCCGGCGGGCTACGTCGGGGCCGCCCGGGCGGCCCGGGCGGCGGCCGCGTTTTTCTACCTTAACCGGGGAACTCGCCGAGCAAAGTGCTTGCTGAGCCACGTCCGTCCCGGGTGGACTTCCGCCGGGTGGGTCACCCGGGTGTGGTACGTCGACCGACGCCGCCGTCGGCGGCGGCCCTACGCCGCCGACGGCGGACCCGCCGGCGTCGGCGACGGTGGTGGCGGCGGCGTCGGCCCGCCTGGAGCCTCGCCACCCGACGAACCCGGTGGCTCCGCCGGACCGGCCGGGTGGCTCGACTAGTCGGCCTGGACCATCACTGGTGTGTCGGCCGGTGGGTCTGGGCGCGTATCCCCCGGTGGAACCTAGGTAACGTGGACACCCTCGCCGCGTACGTGAGGTACCGCCTGCGGGGCCCGCCACGCCCGGCGCATCGGGGGGTGGTGTTGCCGGGTGTTACGTTTGAGCCAACAGATGCGGGGGGTCTCGGGCGCCCGGATTCGTTGTGCCGGCCGGTTCACCCCGGCGGCAACGGGCTGACCGGGCGATCCACCGGTGGGGCCGGGTCGGCCGGGCCGACCGGACCGCCCGGGTGGAAGACCGCGGGGTGTCCGCGGCGTTTCGTTTCGGCGCGGTCGGCGTGACCCTCACGGTGGCTTACCGTCGTGGCTAAACGCGGGTTTGTCCCCCGGGGGGGCCGCCGGTCGACCACGTGGGTCTCGGCTGGGCGGACAGTCTTGTCGGGTGGTCCGGCCGGTACCACCGGTACGTCACCACCCGGGCCGCCAACTTGAGCGACACCCAACGCGGGGCCATCGTTCGAACTTCTCGTAAGCTAGCCAAAAAGTCGATCCGGGTGGCCGGTCGGTCGTGTCCCGTCCGGACGGCCCGCCGGTGGGAACCCGCATGGGCAAAGGAAAAGGTAAACCGGCGGGCCACCGTGGGTGGACCCCCGCGGGGGTGACCTTGTTCGAGGTGACCGCCCCCGCCGGGGTGGCCCGCCGGTGTGGCGTGTTGACCAAAACGGTCGGCCGCCCGGGTGGTCTTCATCGGCCGGTCGTACTGACCCGCCCCCACTACACCCACTACACCGTCCGGGACAACGGACCGGTTCGTTCGGCGTACTCGGTCAACCGAACGGTTCGTTCGGGCGAGTACGCGGGGATCACCGGGGCGGTCACCCGGTCCACCGGGGTGCCCCGCCGGGGCGACCTAGTGGGGCTCACCGTGGTGGGAACCCGACGGTGGCACCGCCGCCGGACGGGCACGTCGGTCCGTCTGGGGTACAACGGGGTGATCCACCTCAAAAAAGACGGCACCCCCGTCGCCACCGGGTGTTCGGTCCGGTCTACTTGGAAGCCCGCCACACCGGGTACGCTCGGTTAGCCGTCGTGGCCCGCGGGGTGTTATGACGTGGCGCCGCCTGAACTTGGCGTACCAGTGGGGCGGTCACCCCGGCGGGGTCGGCCGCCCACCCAGGGTGTACCACACCGTCCACCTGCCTCCCGGGCGGGTTCCGTGGTGACGACCAAGGCGGCGGTCTTGTTACGCCGGTGGTTCCGCCCGGTGGACGGCCTGGGCCGCGCCGGCGGGCCCGGTGGGTCACCTTGGGAGCCGCCGGCCGGCCGGGACGGTGGGCCACCCGGGCGGCCTACCGGGCGGGCCAGTTAAGTTGTACTACCCGGGCGGTTCGTACGGTCGCCCCCACCGGGGGGTACGACTTCACCCGGTGGCGTTTACCCCGTCCGGGGGGTCGCCCGGTGGGACGACCCCGTCGGGGGGGCCTACCACGCGGAAGCCTACCTGGTCCGACCCCGGTATGTGTGACGTACGACGGAGTCACCCGGCGTACCGGGTGGCCGCCACCGCCACCGCGGTGGCGGCCACCCCGACGGGCCGGCCGATCAAACGGCTGTGCTGGGTCACCCGCCGGGGTCGCGGGGTGACCCGGCTGACCCGGACTTCTCGGTGTACCACCCGGCTGGCCTACACCCGGGGCGACGCGTGGGGAATCGTCCGGGCGGGTTGGTGACTTATTCGGCTCGACCGGCGGTCCGTCTTGTCCGGCCGGCCGGCCGGGTGGTTCGTCTCAACGGGGTCGGTTTTTAAAAGTTTTCGCCGGGCCGACTGGTTGGTGTTTCAACTCGGGTATTCCCACTACGTGGTGACCGGGTCACCGGCCTGGCCCGCCCCCGGCGGGGGGCCCTCGCGGTGGGTGACCCCGCCGGGTTGACCCACCTCCGCCGACCCGACCCGTACAAAGCCCGTGGGGGTGTACGCCGACGGTGACCGACCGACCCTCAAAGAAGGTAAGCGTCGTTAACGGGTTCCGCCGGCGGACCCGCCATCGCTGGTCGGTCCGGACCCGTCGGGACGCCCGGCGGTGGCGTCACCGCCGGGTCCGCCGCCGGGTCCGGCGACACTCGCCGCCCCCGCGGGTCCGCCGCGACCCCGCCCGGGTGACCTTCGTGTTGACTAACAACAACTTCTGGGGAACCGTCCACCGGGGAGTCCACCTTGTCCGTTCGTGGTCGGCCGGTCAGATGCCCGATTCCGCGGGTTCCAAACGGGGCCGGCGTACTCCCGCCGCCGAGGTGGCCACCCGGGTGGGCGACTACCTCGCCGCGGGTTGGGCCGCCCGGCCGACCCCGCCGGACACCCCACGGGGACCTTACTTTCGCCGACCCCTTCCTCGGCGGACCGCCGGTGGCAACACCGCCACTTTCGCCGGGCCACCACGGGGGGTGGGCCGTTTCGAGTTAAACCTTGTCGGTTGGTCTCGCCATCGTAACTGGCGGGGCACTTGGAAAGCTTTGTGGACCGCCACGGCGGGCCGCCGCCGCCGGGTCCGGATCCGGGTCAACCCGGCTCGGCCCCACAACGGGATGCGCCCCCGACGACAACGGCGAAAGTGACGGTTAGTTTTTCAGGCGGTTCCAACAAGCTTTCACCCGGGTTCCCCTAGTGGTCGCGACGTGGTGTAAAAGGTAACACTTCCGCTTTGGGAGCGGACAACGCGAGTTCAAGTCTCGCCGTCCCGACGGGGGGTGGAGTAAACGGTAACTCACCAGATTCATGCTCTGTAGACGCGAGTTCAAACCTCGCTCCCCCAACGCGCGGTGTGCGGCTCTGTGTGGGCGGTGGCATAGCTCAGTCGGTCAGAGCGACGGCCTTTTAAGCCGTTGACCCGGGTTCGAACCCCGGTGCCCGTGTGGTGTAACCGGTAACGCGTCGGTTTGCAAAACCGTTGACCCGGGTTCGACTCCCGGCGCGGGCTCGTCTGGCGGAACGGTAGACGCGACCGGCTCAAACCGGTTGTTTTTCAACAAAACGTGCAAGTTCAACTCTTGCGACGCCCACGATAGCTTAACCGGTTAGAGTTTTGCGCTTCGAACGCAAAGGTGCAAGTTCAAGTCTTGCTCGTGGTAACGCGGTCGGGTATAGTTTTAAACGGTTAAAAACACTAGTTTGTGGCACTAGAACTGTAAGTTCAATTCTTACTACCCGCCCGGTACCGTGTGGGGTATCGCCAAGTGGTAAGGCGTCAGGCTTTGACCCTGACACGCGTAGGTTCGATTCCTGCTACCCCAGTCTCCTTCGTCTAACCCGGTCAGGACCTCATCCTTTCACGATGGTAACGCAAGTTCAAATCTTGTAGGAGACACCCCCCGCGTGGTAACCCGATTAATTTTTCGAGTTTTGACTCTGGCTCCGAGTGAACGCTTAAGAAAGGCCTGACACATGCAAGTCGAACGCGACGACCACGTCGAGTGGCGACCAGGTGAGTAAAAGGTCAGTTGAGTTTTCGCGTTGGGGGTCGAAAGTTTCCCACGTTCGGGAAAATCTTCGTTTCAAGATTTATCGCCCCGCGAAACCTGACCCACAAGATTAGGTAGTTGGTCTGGGTGACGGCCGACCAAGCCGAAGATCTTTAGCGGCCCCGAGAGGGACACCCGCCACAGGGGGACTGAAACAAGGCCCCAACTTTTAAGGCAGCAGTGGGGAATCTTGGACAATTAGCGCGGGCTAGATCCAGCTTTTTCTTGAAGACCAACTCGCCCACCCGCGAGAATCCCACACGCAGACCCTCGGACCTGGGCGTCAGGTACGACCCGGAGTGATCCGGGGTCACTCGCGCTAGTCGCGAATTCCAGGGGACCGCGTTGTCGGCCGAGGCGACTCGGCCACCGGATTAGAAGCGCCGGTCACGGTCTATCGGTCTCACACACCACGTGCCCCGCCGGTTACCCGCGGGAGTCGCCCTGGGTGACGGTGTGTGCAAAGTCCCGGCCAAATTCGTGCCAGCAGCCGCGGTAACACGGAGGGGGCGAGCGTTACTCGTACGTATTGGGCGTAAGCGTTTGTAGGCGGCCCACCCCGGCTCGATTTGTTCGAACTACCCCGAACGGGTTTAACCACACGTGTGTCTTGAGCCGGCAAAAACCGGCGGCCAGACGGTTAACTTGTCGGACCACCGTCCGACACCGACGCGGGCGTTCAGTTACTGGGTGGCGGTCAGGTGCAAAGTACCTTGATGGAGGGGTAGAATCCGGAAAGATCAATGGGGACTCTCCGCGGCGAAGGCGTTGTCACGGTCGCCACCGACGCTGAAAAACGAAGGCGTGGGGAGCAAACAGGATTAGATACCCTGGTAGTCCACGCGGTCAACGATGAGAACGAGACTGCTCTAAAGTCCGTGCTAACGCGAGAGTTCTCCGCCTGAGTAGTACGACCGCAAGGTTGAAATTCAAAGAGATTGACGGAGGTTATCGAAAGCGGTGGAACATGTGGTTTAATCCGATACAACGCGTAGCACCTTACCACGGTAGACCCCACCGGGTGTTTGATCTTCAAACCGTCCCGAAAGCAGGCGTTGCATGGCTGTCGTCAGTTCGTGCCGTGAGGTGTTTGGTTTATTCCTTTCAACGAACGCAATCCTTGCTTAGTACTTACCCGTAACAAGAACCAACCGTCAACCGGGCCGGACGCGCACCCGTCGGGTCGGGCCCCTAACGGTTGTATTTTAGGAACACGTCAAGTCGTCATGGCCCTTATCCGTTGGGCCACACACGTGTTACAGGGCCCCGTCTGTCACGAAGAAGCGCCGCCGCAAGGCTAAGCAAAACTTTAACCCGGCGGCCCGGTTCGAACAACGGTTTGAAAACAACCGTTTGAAGTAGGAATCGCTAGTAATCGAGGATCAGCACGCCTCGGTGAAGACTTTACGGCCTAGTACACACCGCCCGTCACACCATGGGAGTTTCTTGTACTGTGACGGCGCGGCACCGTCGGGTAAACCTCTTTTGGTGTCACCGCCAACGAGTTCGGACGGTCCGACCGCGTCGTGCGGCGTGAGAGGCGACTGGGGTGAAGTCGTAACAAGGTAGTTGTAGGGGAACCTGCAGCTGGACTAACATTGATGACCTTCGCCGACATAGATTTGGCGACTCCAAACTACACCGGTGAACCTACTCACTCCGGTTGCGTTTGTGTTTGGCGTTGCCGCCCGGGCCGCCACGTGGGGCGGCGCTGGTTTTTCTCGACCCACCACCGAGACATCGGGGACGTTGTACCTGGTGTTCGGGTTGGTGGCCGGCCTTATCGGTACTACTTTCAGTTTGTTGATTCGATTCGAACTAGCTTACCCGGGGTCGACCACCTTGGGAGGTGACTACCAGTTGTACAACGTCGTGGTGACCGCCCACGCTGTGGTGATGATTTTTTTCATGGTGATGCCCGTGTTGATCGGTGGGTTTGGTAACTGGTTCGTTCCCGTGATGGTGGGCGCCCCCGACATGGCGTTTCCCCGGTTGAACAACTTTAGTTTCTGGTTGTTGCCGCCGTCGTTGGTGTTGTTGTTGAGTTCTTCGCTGGTGGAAGTCGGCGCGGGTACGGGTTGGACGTTGTACCCACCGTTGTCCGGGGTGACCGCCCACGGCGGGCCCGCGGTGGACCTCGCGATCTTTAGTTTGCACCTGTCGGGTGCGTCGTCCCTGTTGGGGGCGATCAACTTTATCGTGACCATCCTGAACATGCGACCGCCGGGTTGACCCTCATGGCGGCGCCCTTGTTTTGTGTGGTCGATCTTTGTTACCGCGTTCTTGTTGGTGTTGTCGTTGCCCGTCCTAGCGGGGGCCCTGACGATGTTGATCACCGACCGAAACTTCAACACTACCTTTTTCGACCCTGTCGGTGGGGGTGACCCTGTGTTGTACCAACACTTGTTCTGGTTTTTCGGTCACCCCGAGGTGTACATCTTGATCCTGCCCGCGTTCGGAGTGGTGTCCCACGTGGTGTCCACTTACGGAGCCCGACCTATTTTTGGACACACCGGTATGATCTACGCTCTAGTTTCGATCGGGTTTCTAGGGTTTATCGTGTGGGGCCCACCACATGTACACCGTCGGGATGGACGTGGACACCCGAGCGTACTTCACCGCGGCGACCCTTGTCATCGCGGTGCCCACGGGAATCAAGGTGTTCTCTTGGATCGCCACCATGTGGGGGGGTACCCTTGTGTTGGCGGCCCGCTTTTGTGGGCCATCGGGTTTATCGGGTTGTTTCACCGTGGGGGGTGTCACCGGGGTGATGCTCGCCAACGCGGGGGTTGACGTGGCTTTGCACGACAACCTACTACGTGGTTGCCCACTTTCACTACGTGTTGTCGATGGGGGCGGTGTGTTCGCGATCTTCGCCGCGACGTACTACTGTTTTACAAACTGACGGGCCGTCGCTACCACGAAGGTCTTGCTCAACTTCACTTTTGGTTGACCCTCGTCGGGGTCAACTTGACGTTTTTTCCGATGCACTGGCTCGGCCTGATGGGCATGCCTCGTCGGATTCCTGACTATCCCGACGTGTACGCCGACCTTAACTGGTGGGCTTCGTTCGGCTCGTTTATCACTTTGGCCGGGTTGTTTGTTTTCTTGTACAACGTCACCGTTTCGTTGGTCGTGTCAAAAAAGTAATCTTTCGGGTGGCCCCCACCGGAAAACTTTTAAAGTCGGCCCTTTTTCCGGTGGGGTGGATCGATTGGTCGCGCTGGTTCGGTTGGTTGTCCGAGTTGGATCCCACCACGTGGTGGGCGTTGGGTTTGGGGTTTTTTCCGTTGGGGGTACTTGGAACGGTGGTGTGTTTCGAGGTTCGAGTAGGTAAGCAACCTGACTTAGCGTCTCACCCGTTTGTTCGTTTTCCCGTTTCGGCGGTGGTGGGTGCCCTACTGGGGGGTTGGTCCGCGGGGTGGCCGGATGGGCCGTTCTGGCGGCGTGTGGCACCCTTTATCTGGGATCTCATTTTTTCGACCTGGTCCGCCGCGAACGGGGGGTACCGACGTTGGAACTACCCCGGGAGTACGATTTTTCGCCCTGGCCCGCGGCGGTGGTGTTCACGTGGACCGCCCTGTCGGGCTATGCTTACGCGTTCGGTTATTTTGACGGTCGGGGCGCCACCCGTGGGAACTAGCCCGTAACTTACAAGTCACCTACGGGGGTATTACCTGGGGTGTTACGCGGCGTACCGCCGACCTGATTGGCTGAATAATTCGTTTTTGTGGGCGGGTTTTCCCGGGGGGGCACTAATCCACCGAGAGTGGAAAAACCTAAGCGAGGCCGCCCGGGGTGACGGTGGCGACAACCGCGGTCGCCGCGACGGCAAGCCTCGGGGCGGCGTACGGCGCCTTTCAAAACGAAAAAAAAAGAATTGATTTTGAACACAAAAGTGAAATGTTCAAAATCAAAGCTGATGCTGCTTACAAGATGGAACAGTTAGATTTTAAACGTAACAAAACTCTGGATAAAATTCAACAGGTGTACGATTCAAACGGTTACAGTTATTCCGGGTGAACGGCCGCTTTGAAAACGTGCGAAAAGAGTGGTTTTGGAACCGCCCCGTTCGCGTTGTCGAGCCGGCTCCGTCGCCCCCCGGTTCGGTTCCGGTCGACAAGGACGACGTGACAATGCCTTCGCCGCGCGAAACCGGGCGAGTTGTTAGGCGTTGATTGGTACCACTTGTTGCCGGCCACCGCCGCGGTTGTTGTCTTGGTTTTGACGGTGTGGTTTTTTTTGTCGTTCTCGTTGATTTTTCCGGTTGGTTGACCTAGTTTTTTGCCTTCCACCGGCGTAGTTCAACCGGTTAGAACGCCGGCTTGTCGAGTCGGAGACGCGGGTTCGAGTCCCGTCGCTGGTGGGAAGGGGTGTGGCGAAATTGGTAGCCGCGCCAGATTTAGGATCTGGTGGTATCACACCGTGCAAGTTCAAGTCTTGTCACCCCTATTCCGTAGCTCAGGGGCAGAGCGACAAAACTGTTAATTTGTCTGTCGTTGGTTCGATTCCAACCGGATCCTACGTTGGACGGAGTTTTCGCGGGATGGCCGAGCGGATTCAAGGCGGCGGATTGTAAATCGTTGTTTGCAAAAACTCGCGGGTTCAAATCCCGCTCCGCCACGTCGTACTCACGTTTCACAAAAAGGTTCGCGCCCCAAACGGATACTTTTAAGCTGGCTGGTACGTTGTTCTAGTTGGGATGCCCCAAGCCGACCTACTTTCTTTCTCGCCTACCTTGTTGGTAGTTCCCGTGGTGTTCCTGGTGGGGTACGCCGTGTTTGTTACCGGTGGGCACCGCGGATCGTTTTGACCCTTAAAGCTCGGGCCTGGTTGACCCGGTACCACGCGCTGGCTCCGCTCGCGGGGGTCACCGCCCCGTCGGGATGGCCCGAATTGACGTTGATGACCGTTCAGTTTGCTTTGTTGGTCTGGGCGGTTAGTCGGGTGTCCTTGGTGGCGACCGACGAAACCGCCCGCCTCACCCGGACGGTTCCCGCCGAGCCCGTTCCCGTGAGTCTAGCCCACACGGGGGCCACCCCGGTGGAAAACTTTTTCGCCACGTGGCACCGCGGCCGGACCGACTTTTTGATTCACCCCGCCGCGGCCGCGGTGACCCGAGCCCTGGACCGGGCGGTCACCTCGTTCGACGTTCCCGCGTCGACCCGGCACTTTCCGGCGTTACTACTTAAGTTGCGTCACGCGTTGGTCACCCATTTGAGTGGACTTTCCGCGTCGGCCCGACATGGTTGATTTTTTCGACAACTGCCGTCATCTCGGAGTAGTCGCGGTGGTGGCCTTCGGGTTGGGAGTAGTTTTGTTTGCGGGTCCGCCGCGGTGGCGCCCTCGGTGTTCAACTTCGACAAATCGCAATCGTACGAGTGTGGGTTTGAACCTTTCGAAGACGCCCGGCTCGGTTTGACGTTCGTTTCTACTTGGTGGCGTTGTTGTTCATCATTTTTGACCTTGAGGTGGCTTTTTTGTTTCCCCTTGTCGGGTCGACTCTGTCCGCCGCGGGCGCCGCTGGGGCGGCCGCTTTTCTGGTGGTGTTGACCGCCGGTTTTGTTTATGAGTGGTCCGCCGGGGCCCTCCAGTGGAGCTAGCTCGGTTGTACCCCGCGTGGGTGACCGGGGTGGTCCGTTCGCCCCAGGAAACCGTCCAAGCGGCTCGTCCGGCCGCGTTGTTGACGATGTTACGGGGCGGGCTACTCCACCGGGGGTGCCTGTCGGATCTGTTCGGAACCGACTATCCTGGACGACCTCGACGAATCCAGTTGACCTGGTCGGTCTGGTCGTACGCCCGCAACGAACGTTACCTTGTTCAGGCGGCCGTCCCCCGTGGGGTGGCCACACCACGGGGCTGTGGCCGTCGGCTAATTGGTTCGAACGAGAAGCCTGGGAGATGTTTGGCACCCGTTTTGAAGGCCACCCCGACTTGCGACGTTTGTTGACCGACTACGGTTTTTGTTGGGCGACCCCTGCGGAAAGACTTTCCCGTCAGCGGGTACCAGGAGGTTCGCTACTCCGAACGGGCTAAACGGGTGGTGATGCGTCCCGTCTCGTTTACCCAAGAGTTTCGCGTGTTCGAGTTTCAGTCGCCGTGGCAAAACTGAAGAGTTTCACCATGAACTTTGGACCTCAACACCCGGCCGCCCACGGGGTGCTCCGGTTGGTACTCGAATTAGACGGCGAAGTAGTTGTCCGGGCGGACCCCCACGTGGGGCTACTCCACCGGGGAACCGAAAAGCTACTAGAACAGAAAAGCTACACCCAGGGACTTCCCTATTTTGACCGACTTGACTACGTGTCGATGATGGCGTACGAACACGTGTACTTCGCGCCGGGTGGAAAAATTGTTGGACCTGTCGGTCAGCCGAGCCGACCAGTTCACCCGGGTGTTGTTTCTCGAGTTGACCCGCCTGTTGAATCACTTGATGGCGGTGACTACCCACGCCCTCGACGTGGGCGCGCTGACGCCGTTTTTGTGGGGGTTTGAAGAACGGGAAAAATTGATGGAATTTTACGAACGAGTTTCGGGGGCGCGGATGCACGCCGCGTACGTTCGTCCCGGTGGGGTGGCCGCCGCGGTGACCCCCGAGTTACTCGGCGACATTCGACGGTTTGTCCGGGCGTTTCCCGCCCGGGTGAACGAAGTAGAAGAAATGTTGACCAACAACCGGATCTGGCGGCAACGCCTGGTCGACGTGGGGGTGGTCACCCTGGACGACGCGCTGGTCCTCGGTTTTTCCGGACCGATGCTGCGTGGGTCGTCCTGGGGGTGGGATCTTCGGGTCGCCCAACCCACCGACGCGTACGAAGACGTTCAGTTTGGAATTCCGGTGGGCCGCCACGGCGATTGTTTCGATCGGTACCTAGTCCGGGTCGAAGAGATGCGCCAGTCGTGTTGGGTGATCGACCAGTGTCTCGACCGGTTGGCCGCCGCCCCCGCCGGGGTTTCATACGGGGGGACACCCTACAAATGGAAAACCTGATCGACCATTTCAAACGGTACACTTCGGGTCACTACCTTGGAAAAAACTTGTTTTCCTACGCCGCCGCCGAAGCTCCCAAAGGAGAATTCGGAGTGTACCTCGTGGCGACGGACACCGACCCTGGCGGTGCCGGTTGCGAGCTCCCGGGTTTGTCCACCTGTCCGCGTTGGACGCCATGGCGGTGGACCACATGATCGCCGACGTCGTCACCCTCATCGGCACCCAAGACATCGTCTTCGGAGAAATCGATCGAAAAAAAAATGAAGAAATCACACGTTTACCCCCCCCGAAACCACCAACAATGCACTTCGTTCACCCGTCGAAAGACGGCACACCATCTAGTTTGTTCCGGCCGACAAGCGGGTCTCCCGGTGTCGTTTTGTAACTCCCCCGCCGGAGGGGTAGCTCAAAGGTTAGAGTATGAGCTTGAAAAGTTCACCGATGGTTCAATTCCTTTCCCCCGCAGTTAGTTCCGTTGAGTGGGCCGACTCGGTCGAACCGATCTACTGGGTGGCCGCCGCCGCGGTCACCGCTTTGTTAGTTCTTAATTCGGCTCCGCCCGGCGGTGGTGGGCTGTCTCCGACGGTTCTTCCCCGCCGGGTCCACCACCGGTTTCACCCGACGGGGACGACCCCGACAAGTGGAAAAAATACCTCAAATGGCCGCCCTGGCGGGGGCCCTGGTGGTGGGACTCGCGGTGGTGGCTTACTTTGTCAACAAAAACGGACTAGACGGGGGCACCCCCCACCGAGCCCGCCGGGGTCACCCCCCACCGGACCGGTCGCCGACGCGGCCGACTTGATTCAACGTCTCAACCGGGGTGGCGGGTCGGTCGCCGAGATCGAACAAACTTTGCGTGACCTCGCGGGAAGTCCGCCGGGGTGGTCGCCCCCCACGGGGACCCCACCCGGCCGAATCACCTGGGCCCAAGTAGCCGACCTCGTTAACCGCCCCGGAAGCGAGCCTCCGGTGGTGGTTCGATCCGCCGCCGCGGTGGTCCAGTCGACCCCCGCCGCCGCGGACACCGCCGCCGCGGTGGTCCAGTCGACCCCCGCCGCCGCGGACACCGCCGCCGCGGTGGTCCAGTCGACCCCGCCGCCGCGGACACCGCCGCCGCGGTGGTCCAGTCGACCCCCGCCGCCGCGGACACCGCCGCGCGGTGGTCCAGTCGACCCCCGCCCCGAGGGCTCCGAAAAAAGTCCCGGACCCGTTGAAACGGTTCGGGTGAAACGCCTGGCTTGGATGAGCCTCGCCGAGTTAGAAGCCGCCCAACAGTGGGTCCACCCGCGAAAGATTTCAACTCGATCATTCCGGAAGACCCGACGAAACCGCTCCACCCGTTCCGAGAAGCGATCCGCTGTGTAATGCGCGACGTGTTCGTCACGCGGTACACCGCGAACGAAGAGTATAAGTCGTACCTTATCTTGAAGGCCGCCCACGACTACGGCATTCCGCAGAACACTACGTCGACTGGTGGAGATACTACCGGAAAGCGTACGACGCCCAAGGCGAACGGTTTGTGAGGTTGGTGTCGGAGGAGTTTGTAGGGCTCTCCCGAATGAACGAGGCACCCGACAAACAGTACGCCAAATATTTTGAACACTGGCAAACAAAACGCGAAAGCCTCACCAAGCAACTCGCCGAATCGTACAAGCAAAGTCGCCGTTAAATTTGACAGGTGCGTCGTGTTTTCGCCGTTGGAACAATTTGAAAATCACTACCTCGCCGGATTGGCGGTGCTGGGTTCGTCCCGATGGATCGCCCTGACGATCGTGTCGGTGGTCGCCCTGGTCAACACGTTGCTTCTTTTTGGGGTGTGTTGGCTCGGCTTTTCTCGACCGTCGGTTCTTCGTCCGGTGGGACCTCAATACGTGGTAGAACTGTGGTGGACCGCCCTGACCGGGGTGATCCGCCAGCAACTCGGCCGGGAACAACGGTTTACCCCTTTGTACGTGTGGTTGTTCGGCTGGCTCGCGGTGAACAACCTTGTCGGGTTGGTACCCCTTAACTTTACTATTACGTCCCACTTGTGTGTGACGTTGTTTCTTGCGTGGGGGCTTAACCTTGGTTTTTTCGTCTGGGGGGTCGCCCGGCACGGGCTTCGTTTTTTCGGGTTGTTCGTCCCGTCGGGGGCTCCCGTGTTTTTGTTGCCGTTGATCGTGGTGATCGAAGTGGTGTCCTACTTGATCCGACCGATCAGTCTGGCCCTTCGGTTGTTTGCCAACATGATGGCGGGCCACACGTTGGTTCACATCCTACTCGGATTCGCCGCGGGGGCGTCCGCGTTGGGGGTGCTAGCCGCGTCGTTGGGAATTTTCGCGGTGACCCTACTCGAGTGTGGAATCGCCCTGTTGCAGGCGTACGTGTTTGTGGTGTTGGCGTGTATCTACACTCGGGACGCGTTGGGAACCCGGCCACTGACGTTTCGCTAAGCTTGGTGTCCCAGGTCGCCCGGGTAGACCACACCGGGGGGGTGGGTGGTTAGTTTAGTGGCAAAACATCGGATTTACACTCCGAGATCGGCGGTTCAATTCCGCCACCACCCACCCCCGGGGCTGACGTCAAGTTCCACGCGACTCCTTGGGAGGTACCCGGAGAGTCGGTCTCGACGGGCCTGCCGTTTCGGGCCAGGCCACCGGTAGATCGAACTTGTTAGTCAGCCTAAGGGGAGTTGAACCCCTTCACCTCGTGTATCAAACGAGTACTCTACCGGATAAGTTATAGGCTTCACCCGACGAGACCTGATTTGTAGCTTAACCAGGTAGAGCGCTAAACTGCGGATTTAGCGATGAAAGTTCAACTCTTTCCAAAGCCGGTCTCGTCGCGCCGGGGCGCTGTTGTGTGTGGGTGTGTCCGTTGTGGGAGCGTTAACGTTAAAGCCTTCCGCTTATTTGTCCCGTCCGTGGGAAACCACGGAGATCACCGTGTTTAACCATTTAGACGGCACGGGATCGTTACAACTCCACCGCCGGGGAACCGGGGGTGGTCAAGTTTACTTCCGCGACTTGGTTGACCGACCGAACTCGGTTTTCGTACGACGGTTACCGCCGGCAACGTCTGACCGAGCCGTACGTCCGGGGCGGCCGGGTGACCTGGCCGGTCGCGTTGTCGGTTTGGTGGTCTCACCTGGCGGGCCGGCGTTGTTTCGAATTTGAAGTAGACGCCTCAACGGGTAGTTTTTTTCTTTTGGTTGTACCGGGTGTACACCGTGGTGGGTGACCGCCGGGGTCGACCCGTCGGTGTTACCCTTGACGGTGGGGCCACCCCGGCGGGGGGTGTACCACGGGGCGTTCGGTTTGGCGGGAACCGCCCGGGCGGACCTCGCCCTTCCCGGGTGGTTACCCCACGAAGAAGAAGGCCACCTCGGGGGCCCCACCGGGGCGACTTCGGTGTGGTTGACCGCCGCGGCGGGTTTTCAACTTGCCGGGGCGGGCCACTCGGGTTACCTGCCCGGGTTGTTCGCCGGGGCTTCCGACGGGGTGACCCGCCGGACCGGTCGGGCGGTTCTCCAAGTTTCGCCGTTACAACGAGTACTCGCGGGATGGTAGTGTTTCGTTTTTTGGTGGTAGTGTTACCCGTGTTGTTCGCGGTGGCCTTTTTGACGTTATTCGAACGAAAAGTACTCGCCGCGGCGGGGGGTAAACGGGTGGGTCCCAACGTGGTGGGCTACGGGTTTTTACAACCGGTCGCCGACGCGTTGAAGCTACTCACCAAAGAAACCGTGGTGCCCACCGCGGCGGACAAGGTGTTGTACTTGTTTGCGCCGGTGGTGTGTCATTCGGTCTCGCTTTGACGGGGTACTCGTTTTTGCCCGTGGCGGGCGGGTGGTACTCACGTTTAGCTGTAGTCTGTTGTTTGTGTTGGCGGTGTCGGGGTTGTCGGTGTACGGAGTCGTCCTAGCGGGGTGGTCGTCTAACTCGAGGTACGCTTTCTGGGGGCGCTCCGCGCGGCCGCCCAGATGATTTCGTACGAAGTTTCGCTGGGGTTGATTTTGTTGTCAAACTGCTTGTTTGTGGGT